>RJWK010067075.1:0-11683 GCA_004363435.1 Platanista minor | reverse complement strand
TGTGGCGGGGACAAGCGCCCTTCTCCGGGATCGGAGGCGGCAAACTCCCTGCTCGAGCCTCCGCGCCGCGCCCGCCCGCGGAGCCGCGCGCCGCCCTGGCGCATTCCCGCCGGCCTCGCGCTCGGCCCCCCGCCGCCCGGGCTCCGGTGCTCCCAGGCCGGCCCCCCACCACGCTCCCCGCATCCAGGAGCAACAAGTCTGAAAGCAGCGCCGAGCGCCAGCAAGCTAGCCGGGAGGAAGGGCGCCGGGCCGGGCGCGGGGCGCTCCGGGATCCCGGAACGCGCGCAACGTCCGCCTCCGGGGACCGGGCGCGGGCGGCGGGCGCTCGGGGCTGACTCGGTGGGCGGCCCACACCCCCTCCCAAGGCCCCGACTCTGCACGGGCGGGGGCGCGCCCAGGAGCCCCCGCCCCCTCCTTTGCCTGCTTGACCTTGCTCGGGTACTCAAAGCCGGACCCGGCGGCACCCGGGCGTCCGGACGCAGAGTTTCGCTGCCGCCTGCGGTGGTGAGGGAGCGGCTCTCTCCCTCGACCTCCCTCGCTGCCTCCGCGGCGGCGGGGGTCGCCAAGAAATGGAAGGCTTCGGGTTCTAGGAGACGCTCTGGCCGTCTCCTCAGACCCCAGATACACCGTATGCCACCTCCGGATGTGAAAAGGGACCCCAGCCTCCCGTTTGCCCTCTCCACCCCGCCCGCGCGGCCGCTGCTCGTAGGGGGCGTGTGTCTGTGTCGTGGCGGAAGGCACTGGGGGTCCCCTTAGGTCCCGAGGGTGGGTTGGCAGCGCAGACCTCCCGGCCCCCTCCCCAACACGTTCGCCAATCCGCTCCTCTGGGGCGTGGGTGCGCGCCGCCTGCCCACCCACACACCTGCACACCTTTCAACTCCTGGGGAGTTGCCGCTAAGGAATCCTCGACCCAGACCCGGGGGAATGGGACGTGTTGGGGAGCGCGCGGAGGGAAAGGATGCTGAAGGAGGGGCGGGTTAGGACTCGTCCGGTCCCATCCTGGCTCCCTGCACTCCAAGAAACTTGGAAGCCAAAAATAAAAGTGGGAGGGTAAGGTGCCCAGCGGGCCGGGGTCTGGGTGCCTGAACGGGCGCTCTCTCTAGGCTGCCTGGGAAGTGACCCCAGCAGGAGCCGCCGCGGCCCGGCAGAGGTACTGGGGCTGGGAGCCGCATCCTCTGACGAGCCTTCCTGGCCACGTTGCTTCGCGGCGATTTTCAGCTCCGCCGTCCCCTCCCGAGGCAGGCCCGAGACGCGTTCTGCCCTGCCCAGGAGGCCGCGGAGACTAGTGGGAGAGGGCATCCGTCCGGGCCCAGAGCCCCAGCCTGCCCGGGAGGGGGCGGGGACCAGGCTCATTCCTCGAGGCAGCTCCGCGCAGCTCCAAGCGAGCGCGGCGGCCGCGGAGGGCCGGCGGCCTCGGCCCGCTGAGAATGGGGACCGAGGAGTGCCCAGCACCTGGCCTCCCCGCTTCCCGCGGAGAGGGCTCAGGGCCGACCCAAAGTTCGGAGCGGCTTATCCGCGCGGCCTGTGTGAGCGAGCGGAAAAGAAGCCGAGAACGGAACGAGCCAGGGCGTTCGTGTGTGTGGAGGGGGGCGGACGGGCCGCTAGGGTAGCCCTCCGCCCGATCTGGGGAGAAGAGAACCTCCGGGGAGTGCCCACCGCCAGTGCCGGGTCTACCGTGAGGCTTCGAGGGAGGCACTATGCGTGGAGGAGGACATCTCGGGCCGCTACAATGTCTGTAGGGGCTCTGGCTGTGATGAGGGGACGGGGGACACACTGGGGTGTCCCTCCTGAATCTACCTGGGTCTGCGTGTGGCTTTGGGGACATCTGGGGCTCCCTGAGGCCCCTGCCAGCGTCCGTATGTGGTGAGGACACAACGGGAACGCCTTCCCCAGCCTGCCCTGGGTCTGTGCCTGTGACGGGGAGGGGGTGTCTTCCCCAGCCCGGCCTGCCACCCCGGCCAGGCTGCGTGTGTGTGGGCTGGGGGCAGGTGAGCAGCGCCGAGGGGCCTCTCCCACGTCCAGGTCGCCCCCTCCTCAGACCCCCAGTGCGGGCGCGTGGAGACCTGCCAGATTCCGTCGCGGCCGCTGGAGGAGGCAGGGGGCGGGGGGATGGGGGGGTGCAAACTCCCGAGCTCCGAGCGCAAACCTCGGAGCTGCGAAGCTCCAAACGGCGAAGTTAAGAAGTCCGGGCGTCCGCCCCTCCCCCGGCCCCCTCCCACCCTCGCTGCGCCCCCTCTCGCCGCGCCCCCAGCCCCCAGCCGCCCGCCGGTGCCTTCCTTACCTTCCCGGCAGCAGCGGCCCCGCTGGCGAAGACTTGATCCGGCGAGTTGCAAATACCCAGGAGCGCCCCGCGTCTCCGGCGGCCGAGCCGGGCGTCCGGGCGGAAGGGGGGGGTCCTCCTGCCTCCGCCGCCCCCGGCCCGCTCCAGGCCTAGCAGCGACGCCCCCGGGAGCGCACCCGCCGGCGCGCGCGCAGGCCCCCTCCCCTCCCCCCGCCTGCCGGCGCCCCCCGGGCGCCGGGGAGGTCCGGACGCCCGGGCTGCGGGCGATGCGGAGCGCGCGGGCCCGGGCCCGGCCAGGACGCGGCGCGGCCGCCTGTGCTCCCGGCTCGCCGGCTCCAAGCTCGCTCCGCCGGGGCCGCCGCCAACGCCGCGCCCGCCGCCGCCTGCGCCCGCCGCTCCCTCTCCGGCCGCCGCCGCCGCTCCGCTCCTCTCGCCTGCCCCGCTCCTCTCGCCTTTTTTCCCCTTCCTGAGTGGGGGGGGGGGGGCGAGCCGAGCCGAGCCGAGCCGGGGGCGGGGCGGCGCGGGGAGGAGGAGGAGGAGGAGGCCGAGGACGGAGAGAAGGAGGAGAGAGGGGAGCTGCTTCCCCCCACCGGGCTGCCGGCGCTCCCCAATCTCTCCCTCTCTGAAACTGGATCCCGAATCGGGAGCCAGAGACTGCATTACGGATTACATCAGGCTTTATAGAGCTTCCAGATCACATTAGAGGGGAGCGCGAGCGGGGGGCGGGGTGTGGGGGAGGGGAGAGAGATAACGGGGTGGGGAGCACGGGTAAAACGCACACAAGCGCGCACACCGAGGAAAGCCCAGCTCCTGCCCCATGCAGCAGGAAAACCAAGAGTTGGGTCTCAGCTCCTGCCTCTTCCAGGAGCCGAGGAGTGGCTGCCGCTGGCCGGCTGGATAAATGGATGGATGGATGGGTGGACAGGGGGATGCATGGATAGACAGAGGGCAGATGGATGAAGGGAAGGAAGTTATGTGGGGTTGTGCGTGAACAATGATGCACAAAGGTCATGAGAGGATGGGATGTGTGGAAGGGTGGATGAGGTAAGTGGGTGTAGATTGAGGAGGTGCTCCGGGGGATGGGTGGATGGACAGACGCCTAGCGAGATGGGTGGGACGGTAGATGGAAGGGTGGAGGGTGGGTGGATGGATGGAGGAAAGAGGCGGGTGAGGATGGGCAGGATAGGTGGGTGCATAAATGGATGGATGGCACATGAGTGGAGGGCTGAAGAGATGGGGTGGGCCATGCAGTTGGAAGGATGATGCATGGATAGGTGGATGAGAGTGGGTGGGCGGGTTGGATGGAAGATGGAATGAGTGATGGGCAAGAGACAGAGTCAGAGGCACAGACTCTGGACCCCATCCAAGAGGATCAGAGGTTGGCGGACGTGGGAAGGGCCAGTTTGAACTGCCCAGGTTGGATTCGTCGAGTCTTTCCTCAGGGGTACTCTGTTCTGAGAGATGCTGAGGGAGGGGCTTGGGAGAAGAGCCAAGGTTTGAAAGTGAGGTCCAGGCCACCACTTACCCTGGGGCGCTGTCCTCAGCCATTCCATCCACATTCACATCCTCCATGCACCCTCCTTTGACTTGGTGACAGTGAGGACATCCCAGTCCCATATTTAGATTTTGTTTTCCATAAGCTGATGGAGATGGCCCCTTTAGCTGCTTCATCTCCCATCTTAAAGTGACAACAGTCCCTCTTCTTCTGAGACCTTTGGCCAGATACCCATAGGGGGCCTCCCTAGAATGAAATACAGAATCTTGGAGGATTGACCTCAGGGAAATTACTTCAGGGTCCTTCTCTACCAGGATGTTTATGCCTCCCAGCCCCTTGCTTCTTTTTCATAACTTGTGGTCCACTCTGAATGCAAAATCTTCTTCGGGTCTGCCTGAATATCCAATACCATACACATTTATCATCTCAGCCGTCCATGAATACCTTTGCTGCCCAAGCCCAGCATCTGCTCCAACTGTCTGCTTTTCTCAGCTTCTTCCCAGGAGGCTCCATCAGGGTGTCATCACTGTCACCATCAGACATTAATTCGCAATCCTTGTCACCATTCTCAACCTGAATGTCAGAAGCCACTCCCACACTGTTCTCCCCATGACCGTTGCCATAACCCCCAAACAGTGCCACTGCATCACCAGCACAGTCAGCACCATCTCTGGTCACCGTACATTGCTCCTCTCATCAGGTGGAGCTCCGTCCAAACCAGTCCCTCTTGAAAGGCCAGCCTGTGGCCTAAGCCTCTAGGGGTGTCCTGAGGGGCTGGTCGGAAGAGCTAGGGAGACACAGATCCCAAGGCAATTGGGAGGGCAGGGGAGGCCCCTTTCTCAGTCAACCTCCAGGGCAGCCTTATCCCTCCCCGTCCCTCCGGGGAAAGGACCTTCGTCCCAAAGGCTTTGAACTGGGGGAAGAGACGGAGGTGGTGCCCCCGGTGGGCTGGGGGTGAGGGGCTGCCCCATCTGCGCCTCCCACCCTTCCTAGCCCAGATCCTCTCCGCCGCTGCCCTTGCTTCCATCTCCTCCCTGCACTAGCAGCTCGTGGCCACCAGGGGTCCTCTGGTATTAGGCCACAGGGCGCAGCCAAGGGTGCCGGTAGCTCTGAGTCAGGATTTCAGCTGCTGCTTTGCCACCAACCCTTCTCCCGTGGCTGGGGGAGGGTAGCAGCCGTCCCACTCCTCTGCTTTGGGACCCCCGCCTGGGGTTCCCAGGGCAAGGCTAGGACCCCCTCCACCCAGGCCATCCAGCGCAAGGTGGTGTCCCCTCAGATGGGGCTTCTCAGCAGGGCCTTGCCTCCCCCTCCCTGCTCCAGGACTCCTTGCCTCCCTCCATTACTTGCCCCTTTAGAAACCCTTGCCCTAGTTCCTGATCCAGACCCCAGACAGCTCCCCCTCCTAGAAGCAGAGGTGCCAAACTGCTCCCATGCTCCTCCTTGAGGAGGGGGCAAAGTCAGCATGGCCCCTGAAATTCCAGGGCAGGGATTCTATCCATTGCCCCAGGCCCACACCCAGCTGAGTGCCCTGAAATAAACAGAGTCACACTGGCCCCGCTGCAGCCTCCGTGTCCCTCTTGGTACATGAGTACCGTGACAGAAGGGTTTTGAAGGTTTCTTGCAGCCCAGACACCCCAGGATTCTAGAACTCTAAGCCAATGGCCACTCTTCCAGAGGTTTGCTACCAGTTTGCATCCAGCACCCTCCAGCAAAGCTTTGTGCAAACCCTTGACCATCTCACAGCCACCTGAGGGCGGGGCCACAGCTTGAAGAAACCCAGGGTGGGCTTAGCACGGGAGGTTGAAACTGATGATCCCCCGCCAGGTCAACCCTATCCAGGTTCTGGAACTTCTTCACCCAGCCGCAGAGAGAGAATGCCATTAAAAGCCCTCTTCATGGCCATAAACCAATCCCTGAGCACAGCCAATGACTCACTGATCACTGACCCTGGTCACACATTGAGCCCTGACCCTGGTCACACGCTGAGCCCCGACTCTGGTCCCATGCTGAGCCCCGACCCTGGTCCCACTCTGAGCCCCGGTCCTGGTCCCACACTGAGCCCTGACTGACCCTGCTCACACACTGAGCCCTGACCCTGGTCCCACTCTGAGCCCTGACCCTGGTCCCACTCTGAGCCCCGACCCTGGTCCCACACTGAACCCCGACCCTGGTCCCATGCTGAACCCCTACCCTGGTCCCACTCTGAGCCCCGATCCTGGTCCCACGCTGAGCCCTGACCCTGCTCACACACTGAGCCCTGACCCTGGTCCCACTCTGAGCCCTGACCCTGATCCCACGCTGAGCCCCGACCCTGGTCCCACACTGAGCCCTGTCATCATGGCAGTCTTACCCATCTAGTTCTTCATTCCCAGGCCTGAGTGTACATGCTAAGGCATCCCTGAGGGATGAGAAACAGGAACTTTGTGGGGGGGCTGGGAGGACCCCCCAGTGGAGCAGCAGGAAGCATACCTCGAGGCCCTGTCTATTTCCAAGCATTTTCATATAGGACAGTCCTCTCCTCAGGGGAGAAGGGGGTCTACCTGCGGTCGCATGCGGAGCAGGGTGGTCTAGAACCAAGCCCCCTGACTCCTGGCTCCTGGGACAGAGGTGGAGCGAGAGCGCTTAGCATCTGGCAACCCTTGTCCAGGCCTTCAGAGGCCACCTGGGGACTGGGCAGGAGGGGGTTGGGCAGGATGAGACTGCACAGGATTCCCAGCCTGGGGACATTCGTGGTCCTCTCCAACCACTCCGTGGACTTTGCCAGCCAGAGTTGGAGGCAGGGGGGCACTGAGCATGGTGAGTAATTAGCTGATTCACATGCACATAATTAGTTGTGGATGCAACATGCCATGATTAGCCTCCCAGCCAGGACACGAACGACCTGCCCTGCTGCTCAGCAGAAGTGAGGCCCTGCCCTGTGGTAGCTCTTCCTTCTGGGTGCCCCCCTCCTTCCCACCCCACTCAGCCCTGGTCCCTTCAAGCTGTGCAACTGTGAGGGGAGGAAAACGAGGAGGGATACTTGGGGAAGAAGGACAGCAAAGCCAGGGGCTCCCACCTCCTCCAGTTAACCACGGGTTCTAAAGGATGAAGCTCAGAAGGGCCCCTCCTCCAGGAAGTCCTCCATCCTCCCCACTGATCTCCTCATTGGCAAGCATGGCCCTCACTGTATCCCGGGAACACACCAGACACATCTCAGCCCATCCACAAAGTCAGACAGTCCGAGACCCTCCCTGGGCCCAGTGACAGTGACGGGACCATCCACAAGGGGCCCTGCACCCCAGGGCCAGCCCAGAGCTAGGTGACTGGGCCAGCACACGGTGGGTCTTGGGCAGATGTGCAGCCAGCTTGCATTCCGTGAAGTCCACAGTCGTGCGTGGACCATCACCCTTCACCAGCCCAGGCCAGGTCTGGACACACAGCAGTGACCCAACTGTGGTCTGCGTTCTAGCAGACTAGGTTCAGGGCCAGCATCAGGGTGAGTTACCAGGAGGCGGGCAGTGAGAGGGCCCAGGGAGGCCGACCTCCCCTCCCACCCTCCCCTTGCCCCTCTCCTCAGGCTGCCCACCCCTGGGCCGGGGGCAGGAGTGGCAAAGGGCAGAGAAGGCTGGTCTCCAAAGATGGCCCTATAGAGCTGTCCAATAGAATGGATGGTGGCCACATTCTGTGTTGCACCATCCACCACATCCACCACTGGCCACGTGTGGCTCCAGAGCCCTTGAAATGTGGCTTGTGTGCCTGAGGAACTGAATTTGTAATTTTACTTACTTTAGACTAATTTCACTTTAAACAGCCACACGTGGCTGGTGGCTGCCCTATTGCTGCTGTGGCCGGCCATCCCCACCGGGGTCTGGCATCCAGGAGTCCTGAGGCTCCCCTGGGAGGGCTCCAGGCTGGAGAGTGCCTGAGATTTGTCATTAACTGGACTCTGGCAAGCACACGACCTGCGGCTCCAGGCTCGGCCACAGAGCTGGTAAGCCGCCCAGCACCTCTCCCCTCCACACATCGGGGCTCCAGGTGAGAGTGGGGTGTCCTCAGGGCTCGCTGGTGCAGTGGCTGCAGCCAGACCGGAGGTTGGGTTGTGTCCTGACTGCTCCACTTTCTAGCTGTGTGACCTCAGGCAACTTACCCCCTCTGTGCCTGCTTCATCTATAATGGGGACAATAATAGTACCACCTATGTGGTCTTTGTCAGGATTAAATGAGTAAATCAAGGAGGGCCTGGCACAGATGGCGAACACCAGTGGAGGTGTGGGCTCCACGCCAGAGCCCCAATTTTCCTGCTCTCTGGTGCCAAGCTTCCTGGCTGGGGCCCAGCTCCTGCCCCACTCCTGCTTGCCTCCCTGCACTGACTCAGCCCAGCCCGAGGGACAGGACCCCCTCCCTCCAGCCCCTTGGGGTCAGGCAGCATGACGGCAGCAGATGGCAGTTGGCTGCCCACGGCTTTGTTCCCTGTCTTGCCCCGATGTCTTGAGCTCCTGCCACCCACCCCCAGTGCCAAGGAACGAGTTTCCCGTGGACCACTGTGCACGCCCTCAGTGTGGCCCTGGCCCCGGGGGCCCTCCGGGGCCACCACCCACACCCAGGCTGGCTGGCTGAGTGATGGACCTTGGGAGTGGAAGGGCAGGAGACAGGAGGGGAAGAGCTGCCCCATGATTCCAGCTGTTACAACCCTCACCCCTTGGAAGTTCCTCCTATGCCTGACCTTAAGCTCTCTTGCTGCAGCATGGGCCCCGGCCCTCCATCTGATGCCTGCTCACCACCACCACCTAAGGCCCCGGAGAACACCAGGTCTGCCTGATGCAGAAATCTCAGGTTGAAGGTTACTCGGGGGGACACCAGGCCTGGAAAGACAGAGTTCCCTTCAGCCAGTCAGGGCGCTTGCTTCTGTGGGTGGCATCGAAGCGATGGGGGTACTGGGGTGTGGGTACCCAGGAGAGGGACATGCCTCCTGAGTGGCGGAGCAGGTGGGCAGAGATGAGGGGCAGATTGGCCAGTCTTACTCTGGACTCTGCAGAGCCCACCTCTGTGGCCGAGGCTGCCCTTATCCCCTGGGCAGCGTTATTTCTTTGAGCTCTCCGGGAAAGGCTCAGAGAGGCGAAGGCGCTGGCGGGTCTCCATCGGGCGGGACTCAGGCGGGCTTCTGGGAGGAGGAGGAGGAATGGGGCACTTGTTTGGGGGACTCAGGACCAAGTGCTTGGAGAGTTTCGTCCACCTGGTCCTCAGGCCTTGGAAAGTCTGCGCGGCCAACCGTCCCCCCGCAGCTTCTGCCGGGCCCACAGCCCATGCCCTGCCCAGGGACCCGTCTGCAGGCCCAGGACGCCTGGCTTCCCGGCCATGGGGCTGGGTCCGCTGCCTTCTCCCGGGGGGCCCGGGGCGCCGAGCTTATGTAACCCGAGCGTGCTGCCCGCTCCTTGGCACCCCTCGCCCGCCCTGCCCTCCCTGGGGAGGAGGAGGCCGGGGTAGTTGCAGACTGTTTTCAACCACTGCTTGTCACAACTCTTGGGTGAGAACCAGGCGTGAATGGCGGGTTTCCGCCCCCCTGCAGGGGGCCCTGCAGAAGAAATGCAGGTCAGGGAGAGGCATGGTGGTGCCAGCCCACAACTGGCACTGTTGCTGCTGCTGCTGCTGCTGCTCCAGGAGTCAGGGGCGGCGGCCTACTGGGGACCCCCAAGGGCCTTCATGGCCCCGCAAGTGGGCAGCCTGAAGGACATCCTCCTGGCAGGTCCTCAGCAGCTGTGCTGGCCAGCCCACTTCATGCCCCAACTCCAGCTGTAACCTCCAAAGGCTGCAAGGCATGGTGCCATTCTGGAGCTGGGAATCTCGTGGTTCAGAATGGTGATGTGACTTGCCCGAGCTCACACAGCCGGGGACTAGGATTGACACCAAAGCCTTCACTCCGACCAGGTGCAACTGAGAGTCATGGACTTGTTCTTCAAAGGGGGTCTTCAAGATGGACAGGGCAGAAAGGGAAGCGGGGATCGTTACCTGTAGTTCCTGCCTCGGACCCTGGACACTTCTGAAGTGCCACTTCCAGTGCTCACGACGTCCTGACTGAGCCCTGATCCTGGGCGTACTGATCCTTAATCCCTAATCACAGACTGAGCCCTGACCCTCCCCAGTCACCCCTGAGGATGACTATCAACTGTAGCCATTTGACTGGCCTCCTTGGGCGCCTCCCATGGGCCTGGCACCTGCTGACACCGGGCCGGTCCCCACCCCACCCCTGCCACCCTGGTTCCCAGAGCAGAGGCCGTGTGGACTCAGGGCCCATGACAGTAGCCTCCCGGCTTCCGTCAGGCCTTCCCCTGGGCTTAGCAGGCCCTTGGGAGTGAGGACGCCACTCCGCTCTGGGAGCTTTCAGTGGAGGGAGATTAAGCATTGAATAAACCGTGCAGTGAAAATCAGTACAGACAATCGCAGGGATCACAGAGTTGAGGGAGCTGAGGCTTGAGACGGCCCAGCTGGCTTTGCACACTTGCTCACCACACCTGGCGCCCAGCAGGCTCCAGGTGGCATGGATGAGGCATTGGCCCCCTTGCAGGCGCAGGCCGAGTTCTCCCCTGCGAGCTGGTGCCCTGCCCAGGCCCCTGAGACAGGTGCACGACCCCACTCTCCACCTCTGAGTGCCAAAGAGGCCCCAGATGTCCACAGGGACCCTGGACAACACCTCGGCCTCCACATGGGTCCTCCCCCGCCCCCCAGGCTCTGATGTCCCATCCCCATGGCCCCACCAGGAGGTCTCACTAGCTGGCACGCCAGGACACAGCCCAGCCTGGGTGGTGGGTGGCCAGACAGACAGACATGTGGAGGGCGGTAGACACACAGCTCCACACCAGGGTTTCTCAAGGAGTGGCCTCGGACCTCTGGGGGTCCATAGGGTGACACTCTGGACTGTGAGCTGGGACTGTGGGGCCATGGCCTCTTGTTAGTCTCTCTCCTGGAGCCCAAGTGCCAGTGGTGGACACCAAGTCCAGGGCCTGCAAGGGCCCCCAGGGAAAGTTGGAGGAAGGATGGAAGGCAGGAGAGAGAGGAGGGCGGAGTGACGGGGACGGATGCCATGTTTGAGACGAGGGAGGGAAGCTTGCAGCTCCGGAAGACGCATGGATATTTTGTGGAGCAGAGACAGGGCGAGAACATTGACTTACTGGGTGCTCTGTCACGTGTGGCGCTTCCAAGCCTCTCCTTCCGCCTGGACCCCCGCAGCCGTGTCCCTCCACCACCTGTCCTGAACAAGAGCCAGGGCAGGGCAGCCCAACCAGGACCAGCTAGGGCTCTCCCAGAGGAGGGGAGAGAATTTGCTTGTTCATTTGCATGTTGTTTGCATTCCAGTCAAAGGTGGCATCAATCTTCCAGCTCCTGGGGTTGGTTCCTGGAACCGCACACTCCCAGGACCTGGTAAGTGTGTGGTTGCTGGGAGGTGGTGCAGAGAGAGGGGCTCAGCTGGGAATGGACTCTACATGCTGAGAAGAATGCATAACATTTGCTCACCACTTTCAAATTTACATAACACCTTCAAATAGTTCCATTTATTTCACTCTCAAAACAACATCGAAAAGTAGAGGGGTCATGGAGCATAATTCTACTCTTAAAGTGGGGGAAACTGAGGCTCAGAAATCACAAGTCAGTTGTGTGAGGTCACATGACAAGCAAGGACTCCGGCAAGGATCTGGATCCTACAAATCCTCTCCTGCTCTTCCCAGCTGACTCCTCAATAGCCCTGGCTATTCAGCTGCCTGCTCTGACTCACACAGTCCTCTACCCAGAACCTAATGTGGGAGGAGAATGGTGGTGACGGTGGTGGAGATAGTTCTGCTGGTGCTGGTGCTGGTGGTGGTGGTGCTGGTGGTGATGGTGCTGGTGGTGCTGGTGGTAGTGGTGATGGTGGTGGTGGTGATGGTGGTGGAGATG
>RJWK010067074.1:0-11701 GCA_004363435.1 Platanista minor | reverse complement strand
TTTTTTTTTTTTTTTTTTTTTTTTGGTGCAAAAGTTTTAAACTTTGTACTCAAATCCATCAGTGTTTTGAAAGACTGAAACCTTCCTATTGTGAACAGATTTTCTGTTGACTGCTAAGCTATTCAATCATAACATTTTTAGCTAATGCAAATAAAATTGATGAAAATAATTATCACGGGAAGGGAAAAAGAGCCTCAGTATAATTTATATATATATTTGAATTTTTCCATTTTTTAGTCATTCTGTGTATGTGTTTTTTATTATAAACTTCCCTAGTTCCATTTGAAAAATGATTGAGTCTCAAACATAAAATGTATTTTTAGTATGGGAAAAGATGTACTTTTACAGACTTTATTCCATTTTTGCAGGAAAGATAACTTATGTTCTTTTATCCTTTATGAAGGAACAAAACTTAGCTTTGTTTATTTCTGAGAACCTTAAGTGTTACCTTCTTCACAGTGTGATATTTTAAAGTACTTACAGCCATGGTTTTTTTGCACTGCAGAGGAAGGTATAGTTTAGATAGAAACAGGAATGTGAAGGAGGCCCAAGTGATTCTTTTCCATATTTTTATAGGGCAAATGAAGAGGACTAAATGTGCTGAAATTGATGTTGAGACACCAGACTCCATTCTGGTTAATACAAACCTACGAGCACTAATCAACAAACACACCTTTTCAGTCCTTCCTGGAGATTGCCAACAGCGACTGCTTCTACTACTTCCAGAGGTGGATCGACAGGTGCGTTCTTTCAGGCATATCATCAATTTTATAACCTATCTGGGGCTTCCTTCAATCATCACCTTTAGAACTCCTTAAGACTTTTTAAATGGCTTTTGTGTGTACCTGTAAAGAAGTGATATCAAAGATATTAAACAAGAAATAATATTTCTTAATAGGTTGGCCCTGTAAGGCTCATAAAGGAAAAGAACCCTCTTATCAGAAATGTCAAGATTATGGAATAAAATTTGTCTAGCTATCATATTAGGATGTAGACATCCACAGGATATGGTTCAGGAGGAAGAATTGTCTTAAGGCATTACACTGGGGTTTTTGAATGGATTTTTGATGGGATTAAGAATGTTAATTATTTTTCCTCCTTTTGTTAAGTTTTTCTAAAACAAACATTTATAGCTTCAGTAATCAGTTTTGAAATCCAGTATAAGTTATACTCCTTAAAAAAACAAAACAGTACCCAGAAGAAATGCCAAAGGTTTGGAAGAGTCTAGGCAGGGACCAGAGAGATTTAGGTTGGTCAGGAATAAGGCAAAAGTCTAACACTTAGGCTATCATCAAGGAAGGAATGACTAGCAAGTCACTCCCCCTTTTGATCTTCTGTTTCCTCCTCTGCAAAAGGATCATTATGATTTTGTGAGGTTTGTTCAATTCTGAGATTTTTTTTTTTAATTAATGATTATTTCGAAGTACCTATGTTCTAAGTAATCTGTTAGGCACTCCACTTTTTCCTAATTATTATAAAAACATTATGAGAGAGAGTTGTTTTCCCTGGTTTACAGTAAGAAGACTAGATATATTCCCTAGTCTATAGAAAAGTCAAAACTAAATCTTTCTCATTCTGAAAATCATTCTTCTACTAGACTCTACTGATATCAATTTCATATTGCTATGAATCAGCACCTGTGAAAGGTCAGATTCTATTTCTGGGGAGTTCAGATAAGTCAGGTATACTACCAGCAGTAGGGACAAAGAAGTAAAACTGATCCTTCCCAGCTGCTGCTCTCCCCACCTTAACACTCCTTGGAGAAATTATAACTTTTGGGATGCCCAGTTCTTGGTTAGAACAAGTTAGGAGACTGAAGTTTTGGCAGAGTTTTTAGAGAGCTTCTCTTCTTGCTAGGGATTGCTCTCATCTTTTTTAAAGATTCAAATTTTAGGTTGGGACTAATAACACAAGACCTAAGAGAGGATATATCTATAGAATTCTAGTGTGGGTTCCTCAGAACTGTCTTTTGACAAATGGCCCTTATCCTGTCTTAGAAGGAGAATTGCCACATGTAATTTCGGAATTAAAAGGGACCTTAAAACTTACCCAACTTCCCATTCCTATGGGGTATTTTTAATAGGAGGCTACTTGCCTGTCTTTTTCAGTTACTGTGGTGGGAGGACATAGTAATCTGAGAATATGGAGTTTATTAGTGAAATTATTAATGAATTTATTAATGAAATTCTGCTTCATTGTCAGATGAAATTTGGAGTTTGTCAAAAATTCTGGTTATTACTAGCATGAAACATTGGAAACCATCTTTTAATGTATGGAGTACTCAACAATGAACAGTCGAAAAACATTATTTAGACCAGAGAAAGGAATAAGGGAGGGGCATGGATTAAAACATCTCTCTTCAGATATATTTGAAGGCCAATCTTTGGAAGAGGTAAACTTCTTCGTTTCTCCCGGAAGCAAATTTGGGGTTAAAATAACATTTTTTTAAACAGTTGGAGCTATTAAATTGTAGAATGGATTGACTTGTTTTGGAGAAACTTGCACAGCACTGGAATATTCAAGGAGATATTGGATGACCTGTCCTCATAGGGAAGCCTGTTACTCCTTTGCCAAATCAATAGAGTACAAATCAGCAGCCAGCAAACTGTAGCCCACAGGCCAATTTCAGCCCACTGCCTGTTTTTGTAAATAAAGTTTTACTGGCATTCAGCCACTCCCATTAGTTTCTGCGTATTATCTATAGCTACTTTCTGCCACAGTGTCAAGAGTTGAGTTGTTGCAACAGAGAGTATATGGCCTATTCGTAGTCTGTCTCTTAACAGGAAAAGTTTCCAATTTCTGCTCTAGGGCCGGGGAAAATAGTATTGGCCCGGATAGATTTAGAAAATAAAGTGAGTTGAGTTCCTTAATCTCTAGGATGTCCAAATAGTTACCTAAATGTTCTTCAAAAAATTGTTTATGACTTTAAGCTTAAATTTAGTCTTTTAATCCATCTAGAATATTTTTTATATTGTTCTGAAATTGTGGCTCAGCATATTTTCTACCGACTAGATGGCCAGTTGTTCCAGCAGTACATATTTATATAACCATCTTTTTCTCTCAGTTTGAAATACCATCTTTGTTATATATTCTGTTCATTTACAGGCAGTTTATATTTATAGGCACTCTCTCCTCTTTCACTCATTTCTTTGTTCACTCTAATGCTAGTAATAATTGTTTTGATTGCAGTGGCTTTGTGTGATATGCTTAATAATTGGAAAGGCAATTCCCCCCTCTCAGTTTTTCATATTAATTTTTTTTTCCATGTGAATTTTAAGATCATTTTATTAATGAAAAATCTGCACAGAGATTCTGGTAGAAATCTAGATATTAACTTTGGGCAGAATGACAGTTAATAAAATCTCTAATGCAGAGAAGAATCTTAAAACCTTTTGGCAAGACATCACAAATCAAGTCAGTGAACAGATAGATTAGAGGAAATATCTTTAAAGTACGTGGCAGTTTTACTATGTATAACATGCAAAGGATTCTCACAAGATAGTTAAAAATAAGCATCCTCATAGAGTAATGAGCAAATAATAGGAATTGACATTTCACTAGATGGCAATAAATATTCAATAAACATATTCATATTCTAAATATTCAATAAACATACAAAAAGATACACATGGGCTTCCCAAGTGGAGCAGTGGTTGAGAGTCCGCCTGCCGATGCAGGGGGCACGGATTCGTGCCCCGGTCCAGGAAGATCCCACATGCCGCAGAGCGGCTGGGCCCGTGAGCCATGGCCACTGAGCCTGCACATCCGGAGCCTGTGCTCCGCAACGGGAGAGGCCACAACAGTGAGAGGCCCGCGTACCGCAAAAAAAAAAAAAAAGATACACAAAACTCTAGTAGTAGTCAGGATGAAGGAAATTTTAATCATTTCAAACTCATTAATAGGCAAAAATTAAATGGCATGTTAATATCTCTTGTTCACAAGGTAAGGAGTATGCTCGTGTATTTCTAGTAGAAATGTGAATTATTCTATTAGCCTTTCTGGAAAATAATAGTCTTTCAGTTACACACACACACACACACACACACACACACACACACACAAATATTTCTTTGCTTTCAGAACCTATCCCATAGAAAAAAGCACTAGTATATTCATCTTTACTGGAATGCTTATTGCAGCTTTGTTGATTATGGGAAAGCACTGGAAACAAAATATATGTTTATGATCAGGAAATTGGTAAATGTATTGAGGGACATTCATACAGTGAAACAGTCTGCAGCTATTATAAAGGAGCTAAAACTATGCCAGTTGACTTGGAGAGACTTCCACTTGTATTATGTGAGAAAAATAAGTTTCACAGTAGTGTATGTAATTTGGTCACAGTTTTGTAAAACAAATAATGAACCTCTCAGCAAAAACCTCTTATATATGTATTTGTTTGCAGATGATTCTTTGAGTATAATTAACCAGTGGGGAATGGAATTGAAAGGAGAGGAAGAAGGGAGGAGAGGTAAACAGGAAAGAAGTTTTTTAGAACAAAATTAAATTACATTATAAAATAGTAGTATCCATAATAAACAGCATGGTATGATACAGTCATGTTTCTGTAAAATTTGACTCACACACATTCTTTTCTAAAAGGACAGGAACGCCAAGTTCCACACGATACAATTGGCTTTCTTTCTAAGCTTTCTGTGGCTTATTCTTTGACCCAGGTTGGTCCAGATGGTCTGATGAAGTTAAATGGCTCAGCCCTTAATAATGAGTTCTTCACTTCAGCAGCCCAAGGCTGGAAGGAAAGACTTTCAGAAGGTAAGTGTTCAACTTTATGTGTCTCCTAGGATGTGTATGCACTTGGAGGGCATATTTGCACCTCTTAGCCTCAGTGGGTATTTGCCAGTTTTGGAAAGCAAAGGATAGAACATTTCATAAGGTAGAACTAGCTGTTCTATGTGAAACACATTGCTAGACTTTTATTTAGAGCATGTAACCCTGTTTGGCTCCAGAAGGAGTTCAGCAGCATGTTTCTTTAAGGGTTTAAAGTCACCTGGTAAAGTAAAAAAAATATAGACTTTTAGGCCCTATTCCTAAAGATTCTGTTTCATTAATTCTAGCTTAATGCCTAGGAATTGAAATTTTAATAAGCAGAATATAAAATTAGAGTTATTTTATGGTGCTGTGAATCATGGTTTGGTAAGCAGGGAGATAACTTCTTTCTTGCTGCCCAATCTCAATGAAACTAACAGTAAAAAGAATCTAAAAAACTAAGAACTTTTTAAAAAACTGCTTTGAGAAATGTTTCACGTACTATAAAATTCACCCATTTGCAGCGTACAGTTCAGTAGCAGCCAGAGCATTTTAATAAATACAGGTTATGATCTAGAATTGCTAACTGGTTACTGCTTTGCCATGTTTCTGATCTAACAGATTTATAGAGGGTATATTATAAAGCATAAAAAAGTGATTGACTGCGTTTGCATAGCATGTAGTATCGGTCACTATTAGCAGTTCTTAACCCTGACTGCTCATTATAATCACTTGTGGTATTTTTTTTTTAATGCAGACATCCGGGCCCCAAAAACAATGATTTTTTTGCCTGCGCTTCAGTGGGTTGCTTTTTTTGCAGTACACAGGCCTCTCACTGTTGTGGCCTCTCCCGTTGCGGAGCACAGGCTCCAGACGCGCAGGCTCAGCGGCCATGGCTCACGGGCCCAGCCGCTCCGCGGCATGTGGGATCTTCCCGGACCGGGGCACAAACCCGTGTCCCCTGCATCGGCAGGTGGACTCTTAACCACTGCGCCACCAGGGAAGCCCCAGTAGGTTTTTTTAACATCTGTACTTTTCACTGTAGTTGTTGACTTTTCCCTTCCTGTTTTTCTTTTTAGGGCAAATTCTGTGTAGAAGGGATCTCTTACTGATTACTTTCAACCTTTCTCTTTCTTAAGGATTTTCTTGAGCAGAGACCCCCTTTTTCTGAAAGAGTCAAAATCACATGAGCACTTTAAAACATACCTGTTACCAGTACTTTCTTTTAGAATCATTTGGATTTATGTTCCCTACTCCCCAACTTTTAAAAGTAGATATTATCAACAGTGATACCTTGATTATTATGTAACTTTTTTTTTTGCATACGAGCAGTCACTGCTGTACCTATAGTCATGCGACTGTATTTCGTGAGCAGCAAAAACTTTGAACACTGTGTACATGTGAACAGAATTCAATACTATTTATTCCTCATTCTATCAAGCACAGTAGACACAACCAAAGAGCAGAAATTCAGAAGTTCTGGGTTGGATTCTGACAGCCAGATCCCTCTTCCCCCACTCATATGCCTAGGACTGTGATATCCACTATCCTCTAACACTCCTCCTTTCCCTCTTCTTACCCCCAGGAGGTCTTAAACTTCAAATCTACCATTTCCACTTCTTATTCTCTAATGTCCTGGGTATTAGAGAATAAAAAAACAGCCTGAGTCACAGGTTTGTAGATGGCCTACCAAGCACATTCATTGTTCTCTACTGATGGAGTGGGAAGAATTGAGGTGTGGTTGGTAGTTTTGAAAATAAATGGCATATTCAGAGCAGCTGGGTCTTTGGCATATTGAGTGTCTTGTTGCTAGGGCACTAGACTCGTACAGTTTCTGGAACAATTAGAAAACTGACAACTCCAAAATAGCTCCCTACTTTTTTTGTTTTTTGACACACCGTGTGGCTTGTGGGATGTTAGTTCCCCAACCAGGGATTGAACCTGGGCCCACGGCAGTGAAAGCACAGAGTCCTAACAACTGGGCCACCAGGGAATTCCTACTCCCTACCTTTTTACTGGAACCTCAAATGTCTTTAAGCAGGGCCATAACTGTTCATTTGCAGTTAGAGCTAAGAGGCCTAAAACACAGGTTGCCTTGGAGAAACAGAACTTTTTAATAATAAAGTGTCCAGTGGCATTATTTACTGAAAGCCTGTGACCAGATGACTATTTTTCCAGTGGAAAAGAAATGACAGGCTGAAGGTTTGTAAGAAATCTAGAGGGACTATGATATTTGAAGCAGAGGTGAGGGTTGCTACAAGGAAGGCCCAGAGAAGTGGCCAGTTAACTTCAGCTGCGCACTGGCAACTACATGGAGTGGCGTGTAAGTGTTTTTATTTCACCTGATGGCTCCTAGGTAGTTCCCCTTACAGTGAGGAATTTGGGGGAATTTCTGTTAACTTTCATGTGATAGTATTCTGACTCCTGCATGAGTCTGTCATGATTTACAAATAGTTGAAAGTAGCAAATAGCATATTTCTATTGAATATCTTTTTTTTCCCCTTGGTACATACAGGTGAGTTTACACCTGAGATGCAGGTGAGAATTCGACAAGAGATTGAGAAGGAGAAAAAAGTAGAGCCTTGGAAAGAACAATTCTTTGAAAGCTACTATGGTCAGAGGTAAATATCAAGACAGGTTCTGTAAACCAGTGTTAATTCCTATACATATGTCATATGGTGCTTCATCTTATTACCTTTCCAGAAAACCTAGTCTGCAGTTTCCTTCATTATTTTCACTAGTTCTTTTTTACCAAGAAAAATAGTTTTTTCTTACGAATCTTAGGTACACAGAGTTGGATTCCTCATAATCCTTGACTCTTTTTTTTTTTTTTTTTTTTTTTTTTTTTTTTTTTTTTTTTTTTTTTTTTTTTTTTTTTTTTTTTTTTTTTTTTTTTTTTTTTTTTTTTTTTTTTTTTTTTTTTTTTTTTTTTTTTTTTTTAATGTTTCTTTATTTATTTGGCCTTGTCGGGTCTTAGTTATGTTGCGTGGGTTCTTTGTTGTGGTGTGCAGGCTCTTCCTTGTGGCGCAGCAGGCTCTTCCTTGTGGCACACAGGCTTCTCTTTAGTTGTGGCGTGCGGATTTTTCTCTCTCTAGTTGTGGCGCTCGGGCTCGAGGGCGCATGGGCTCCAGAGCACGTGGGCTGTCTCGTTGAGGCACTCAAGCTCATTAGTTAACAGCGCACGGGCTTAGTTGCCCCGCAGCATGTGGAATCTTAGTTCCCAGATCAGGGATCAAACCTGTGTCCCCTCCATTGTAAGGCAGATTCTTTACCACTGGACCACCAGGGAAGTCCCAGTCCTTGACTCTTAACACATTACCATTATAGATGGTGTGGTTTCTTTTTTTTTTTATTTAAAAAAAAAATTTTATTATCTTGAATTAGAGTCCTTACTTTGAATAGATCGGTTTTTCTTCCAGTAACTTTATAATATATAAGAATACTGAAGTTCTATACACTTTTTATTGTAGTCAGTTATCCCACAATAGGATAACTTATCCAGAATCACTAAGGAATCCTGTAATACGGACCATTGTATTCAACGTGTAATTAAACAGCCTTTCTTCTGTAGAAGGCACTGGGAGATATTCATAGCTGAATCAGGATACAGACCCTTTTCTCAAGGGGCTATAGTCTGAGTCAGTTTTTTCCTAACAAAAAAAATCTTAAAATCTTAATGGGGGGATTTCCCCGGTGTTCTAGTGGTTAGGACTTGATGCTTTCACTGCTGTGGCCCAGGTTCAATCCCTGGTCAGGGAGCTAAGGTCCCACAAGCCATGCGGTGCAGCCAAAAAAAAAAAAATCTTAATGGGGACACTTAAATAGATGACAGTGGAGCTGTATTGTTTGAAATAGAATTGAACACCCGGAGTTTTAATTGTCTATTAGTCTCCCTTCCTACCTAATGGCAGCCTTTAAGGATACTCCATAACCACAGCTTGAGAACGAATGGCTCTTTTCCTTATGTCCATATAGTGTTCATTGATCCCCTTCATGGTCATTTCAGAAGTGATTCTTAATGAGATGAAGAGCACCATATACCAATTTTTCTACCTTCTTGGTATGAGCTTTGAGCTTTTCTACAGAAATGAGGGTGAATACATTTAGACCATTATTATAGGTAGCAGTTATTCCATAAATATTGTTCATTCCCTCCTTATAAGATGGAGCATTACAGCCATTCTTGGGGCTTTCTGTTTTTAGCTATTACTTTTTGCCAGCTTTTTGGAAGGACTATATTTGATTACTGTCCAGATTTGTCCTTAACCATTCCATCTCAGGGGTGCAGTACTGATTATTGAAGTCACCAAAGAGGGCTATCTTGTTTTTGCTTGTTGTAGGAGGAGTCTCTAGTGACCCCTACAGGGTAGCCTAGCTCTTAGTCAGGCCACACTGTGGAAGTCTCACTTGGTCTTCACTCCCAGGATAGCTCAGAGGCACTTGATCTCAGAATTTTAGAGCTATACCAAGTGAAATTTAAACAGGATTTCCAAAAACTCAGAGTTCTCGTTTTCAACCTCTAGCGAATATTGACAGCCAGCTCTCCTACTGTCTCCTCTGGGTCCCTTAGATTTCTTGGGCCAGCCTTTCTACAGGTACTGCAGAGTAGGGCTGATCACAGTCGAAACCCACAATCCCAGGGTACCTGGGTCTTTGTCTTCTTTAACTTCTCTGTGGGTAGTCTGTGATCCATGCCTCTAGGCAATGTAGCCCCTTTGTAAGCAGAAGTAATAATAATTAACATTATATTGAGCTTTTATTATGTGCTAGGTGCTATTCTAAGTACTTTACATGCATTAATTTAGTTACTCTTAATAGCAACACAATGTACAATTAAAGAAACTGAGAAACAGAAGGCTAGTCACTTATTACATGGATAGTAGGTATCAGAGCTAGGATTTGAATCCAGGCACTCTGGCTCCAGACCCTTCACTAATATTAATAATAGTGAAGATAATATATGAAAATTACCTACTAAGTGTCACAGGTTCTTCTAGGCATTGCCATACACCATTATCTCATAATATATTCAGTAACATAGGCCATTTCTCAGCTACAGTATTTCTTTCTTCCACCTTTTAGTTCTGGCCTGAGCCTTGAAGATTCAAAGAAATTGACAGCTTCACCCAACGATCCCAAAGTAAAGAAAACCCCAGCTGAGCAACCAAAATCCATGCTTCCTTCAGAGGCCTCTCCTGTCAGTATAGTCTCAGTAATTCCCCAGTTAGTGTCTAAAGAAGAAGTACTGCAACTGCCATCACCAGTCAGAAAAGAAGAGCATGAAAGCCAAGATAAGGTGCAGCCAAACTCCAAATCCCCAGAGCCCCTACTTTCCTCAGCTACCAATACAAATGAGCTTAGCAGCGTTCCTCCCATCAAGTGCCCAAAGGATGAGGCTCTCTTGGAGCAAAAGCCAGTTGCCTCTGCTGAACAGGAGTCTGAGAAAGAGAATCATCTCACTGCAACTTCAAATTATAACAAAAATGAAAGCCAAGAAGCTTTAGTTACATCCCTGAGCAAACCCAAGAGCCCTGGGGTAGAAACAACAGTAGTGAAGCCCATAGTAGAAGCAGGTCTACAGGAGACCACTATGAAGGAGCCTCCATCAACTCTGGCTGATCACAGCCCAGAAGGCCTCAAGAGGAAATCTTCTGTCACCCAAGAAGAGGCCCCTACAAGCTGGGAGAAAAGACCACGTGTCACTGAGAATCGCCAGCACCAGCAGCCATTTCAGGTCTCCCCACAGCCCTTTCTCAGTAGAGGGGACAGGTTCCAGGTGCGGAAAGTACCACCTCTCAAGGTAAGAGAGCGGAAAGAATTGAAAAAGAAAAATGGTCTGAACACTAAGTTTTTGGTTGTACCTACTAAGTTTCAAATATTTGTGGTATTTCTTAATGCAGAAGCAGTTGTATATATTTGATATGCGTGTAACTGTGGTCATACACGATCGAAATTATTAAGAAACAGGCATTTAGAACTGCATCCTTATATGTATACATATAGCTGATTCACTTTGTCTACAGCAGAAACTAAGACAACATTGTAAAGCGATTATATTCCAATAAAAAAGAAAATCATAAAAAAAAGAACTGCGTCCTCACAGATCTTTTTTGGGGTTAGAATACTTATTCAGATATCAGAATATCTAATGCAGTCCACCTCCACCCACACCCCTGCTGGGTACTCTTGTGTTTTAAGACAGTTATGGAAAGTATTTTGTCTCATGTGACAAAATAATAAGTATAATAATAAACAGGAGGAGGTCATTGATGTGATTAAGAGATCACATCTTTGTATCAAGAGCCATGATATTTAACACTTTATTTGACTGGAGACGTATTACGGCCACAGGCATTAGTTTCTACAAAAATCCCCAGTCAATAATGTGTTAATTATTGCTGCCATAGCTGCTTTGATGTTCTGAGAGCCTGGAACTGCCTTTTAGTTCCAACCTTTTAAAGGAAATGTGTGTGGCTGCCATGAGTCACCACTGGTCACTTGAGGGACTTAGTAAGACAGAATAGCCTTGCTAAGCTCTACTGCTTAAGATATGTGATTAACTTGTGTTTTAGCCCTATATTGCTGCATATCAGATCTTTTAAATTTCTATAGCAGTGTCACTACCTTAGTGTGTACTTGGGCTTGTGCCTAATACCAGTTTGCAGTTCATTCTTCATTTTATTAATAGTATTTATTAACACTGTTGTGTCTGCTATGAACCCAGGCACTGGGTAGCATTCATTCACATTAGAATATAAGTAAAAAAAATAAGCCAAATAGAAATATTTTTTTCCCTTTTTTATTCAACTTAGACTAACCAAAGTCCTACCTGGAAATAGCCCTTGGAAACACTCAGTTACTAGTACTTGACCTGTTTCATGCACTGTGAGACTTACCTCTCTCATTTTGCATCATAATAGTATGACGTTCTTCA
>RJWK010067073.1:0-11684 GCA_004363435.1 Platanista minor | reverse complement strand
GCTCCGCGGCATGTGGGATCTTCCCGGACCGGGGCACGAACCCATGTCCCCTGCATCGGCAGGCAGACTCTCAACCACTGCGCCACCAGGGAAGCCTGAAATACTTTCTTTTAATAAGCTTTATTGATAAGAATATTTGAGATACTCATGATTAATAAAATGTTTTCTTCTTTACTCCATTAACAATTGTATATATATACACACACACAATCATATGTATGTACATATTCACACACGTGATTTTATATATATATATATCACTAGAAATTCCTAGTGTGTACACACACATGCACGCGTGCACACACACACACACACACACACACACACACACAGTGTCAGGTATTCCTGAAATGCCTACTATGCATCTTGTACTTGGTTGATGAACATCGGAAGATAATGTTGATGAAAAGGTGATCCTTGCCCTGGTAGAGTTAACATTTCTGGAAATAATATTAAGTAGGATCTTGACATACTTCCTGATATATGGATGTTGGGATCAGCCAGGTATGAAGTGCTCCAAAAGCATTTAGATCTTGTCCATACTTATCAGATTTAGTAAACTACTTTCAGTCATTAATCAATCACCACTTTGAAAGGCTTAAGATACTTTCCAAAGCAATTCAAACTCCTACCACTACCCACTAGAAACTTCAAAATGTTTGTTGCAGAATGTAGCCTGTCTTTATAGTATTATTTTTCTCCTTGGTATCAATTTTTATTTTTTATTCTGGAATTCCTTTGGCCCTATTTATCATAAGTCTTATCTAGTAAGGAGATTGGAGGTGAGGAAATAAATTCTTTTTTTTTTTAACCATGCAAATGATATCACCTTTATTGAACAGTTGAAATAAAAGAGACACGATGTAAGATTATCCCTGCTATATTTAAGCAAAACACTAAGAAATGTGATGGGAGAACCTAAGGTAACATGGGCCTGCTATGTGAAGATGGTACACAGTGACTCTCTTCTTCAGCTCTAAGAATTACACCAAGTAAATCCAACCTGATAGATGCAAAGAAATGCCTTGGGTATCAGTTATCTTTTATTGCAAAACAAACCACCTCAAACCTTATTGGTTTAACTTTAAAACAATAAACCTAATTTTTCACTGGTCTATGGGTTTGTCGATGGGCTTCTTCTGGTCTGGGCCAACAAAGCTGGGTCTAGATGGTCTACAGTGGCCTGGCTCACATGTCTGATGGTTGGCAGGCTAGTTGGTCTAAGGAGCCACACTCATATGTCTGGCAGTTGCTTAGATGTCAGTTGGGGTGATGACCACATGTCTTTCATCATTCATCAGGTTAGCCAGGAGTTTTTCACAAGGTGGTATAAGAGTTCTCAGCAGCAAGAGAGAGCAGGAAATAAATTCTTGAAGAGGCAAGGCAAACTCATCACGGGAGCTCTTTTTAGGGATATTGGTAATTGCAAAGTAATCTTTTGATACTTGGGTTGTAGCATTGCAAAGCACAGGAGAGTCAGACTCCTTTGAGTTTTCATCACACTCTTAAATGGAATGAAGGGGGAGACATATTTTGCAGTTAAGTTATTCAACTTAGTTCACTTTAATCTGTCATTTTTCCCATTGATTAATAAGCTCTTAGGATCTCAATAGGGGAACTGCATTATAACTGAATTTAGGAAGTTTTCCTTAATAATGGGACAATTTTGCACACAGAGTTTGGGAAGAGATAGATAAGTGAGACTTATTCAATATAATCAGTGACTATTTTAAGTCTAAAAGGAAAAAAAAAATTTGACCTGATAAAAAGATTCAGGGGCATTACAGTAATGACTGAAAGTAAAACTCAAATGTAAGAAAACCTGTATCAGTGTTTTACTTGTTGAGTATTTTTTTCTGATTTGACAGTGAGTACTTAAATACAGGTAGTTTTGCATGTTATATAAATGTGAACCCAAACTGCTGTGTGTAGTAAAATGAAATAGTTCATCCAACAATCTATTTACGAACAACTTTCATTATGTTCCTAGAGAGTGACACTTGAATAAATACTTAGTGTGTATGTGTTTGTGTGTGTGTATATGTATATGTATGTGTGTGCGTACAACATGGGAAGACCATGAATTCTTCTCATAATAGATTAAAATTTATAAAGTGCATGGAGAATAAGTTAAAGTTGAACAAAGAAATATTGATCAGAAAATACCAAATGTATAATCTCAATAATGGTAAATTGATAAATTCCATTTTTCAAAGTTTAGCTGGGTGGTGGTTTAAGAAAAAAATATTCAGACATTTCAACATTGTTTGCTTATGGAAAACATTTGCAATTCTGTTAGCAAAGAACAGTGTCAAAAATCTAAACATTTTTCCCTCAACATCTGCATTTGCTTATTAAAAAACACCCCACACCCCCAATCTCTCCAACAAGTTAAGTTTGTCACGAAATGTTTTTAAGTGTCATGAAAGTCAGTCTCACATTTTTTGTGCATCTATGAGTTTTAGTTTATTTGCTTATTTCATTTGAGTTTTTGTTTATTTCATTTCTATGTATTCTTACATTTAGGACTTAAGATAGAATTTTGAAAAAAATGCTTAAAGAAAATAATTATTTGGGGTCTCAGTCTGAGGGACAGGGTAGATTCTCTTATATGGGCTCCACAAAGAACTATGTATGTCCCCCTCCAAGGTGCTTCATCAACTGAATTCCACACATTTACGGAGGGCCATGAATATGCCATTCTCCACATATCAGGCTACTTGAAACAGGGAAATAGGATTTTGATAGAAACGTGTGAGTGTTTGTTGATATAACTTATTTTTCTCATGGATCTGATTTTTAAGTTAGGAGACTAAAAAGAAAGAAAGGCAATGTGATCTCTCTCACTCACTCTGAAAAAAATAAATGTATATATGAATATGTATGCAGATGCCTTCATTGAATTGTTTTAACTAAAAGATTGAAAGAAAATACTGAACATACTAAACTAACCTATTAGAAATTCTTTCTTGACATTATTTTTCCAGACTCTTCTTCTGAATACTTGCTCGATATATTAAGATTGCCTCAGTCACTGAGGTCAAGTAGTTTCTAGGGCATTTCCTTAAGAATTGTGATGTTAGAGAAAACTAGAGACACATTTAATAACTTTTACAAAGGTCATTTATTTTCAATTTAAGGTAGATCCTGTCAGAGCTCTAGAATACTCAGCTTTTGGTAACCCATCAGCTAATCTCTAGGTAGTATACATTTGTTTCAGATAGTCAACTTTAAAAAATTTATATCTGCTTAATAGTATGTTGGTATTTTTAGGGCAAGATATAAGCGATGATAACAAGGAGTAGTTGGTGGGTCGGCTGATTGCAGCTGTGTCCTCTCAAATTAATTGGCTGATTTTTTCTCAGTCAATATCTTTCCACTGAAATATTGATTTTAGTATTATATTTGACTGAAAAACATACTCTCAAATTATTTGGTTGATTTTTTCTCAGTCAATATCTTTCCACTGAAATATTGATTTTAGTATTATATTTGACTGAAAAACATACACTCACACACTCAAACCAATGGAAAACACTTATAGGAGAAATTGGATCATCGTAAGAGCTATCTGACCTGGACAAATGAATCTAATTTTGACAAAAAAAAAAAAAAAAAACTGCGTTGCCATATTCAGCTCCAAGAAAAATTAAAGTGATTTCTTATTTGAAATGCCTTTTAGCTTTTTCACATTCTCTGGTTTTCTATGGGTGTTAACAACATATAATATTGAAGTCTAAGAAATGAAAATTATACTTATGATCTTCCCATCACAGAGCCCACTGTGTGAATTTTTAAAGGTAAATATTTAGTTCAGACATTAGGCTTTTGAAATAGTTTTTATATTTGTACATAAAGTAAGAATAATTGCATAATTGAGGGGAAGTATTGAAAATGTTTTTTGGCAATTTTGTTATCACGAAATTGCTTCCTAGCTCTTAATTATCTCAATATGAACACTTTCATGTACATACACACACATGGCTTCATTGTGCATCATGCTAAATGAGATGGGAATGAGTCCTAACTTTTTTTTAATCTAAGAGGAAATATATAGCACAAAATTATAAGATTTCCAGATTTTCAATACTGTACTTTCACAGAGATAACAATTATGAGTTTTCTCTATACAATGTGCATGGGTACACTTTTGACATGCTTTCCTCATGAGAGCATTTTGTGATGATTTCCTCACTGCCTCTGATTGAAGTGATAGCGACAACCTGAACTACACCATAAAATCCAGGTCTGCCTTGTTTCTTTCTGCTTCCCAGAGTCTAACATGGAGCTTGGCTCTTTATATGTAGATGCCCAATTAATATTTGTGAGTGAATGAATGAATGAATCAATGGATACTTAATTATGTAACTTTTGTTCATTTATTAAAATTGAAACTTGGGTACATGGAAACAGGGTAAAAGTTTAATTACTGAGGTTTTATTTGACCACCTAGTTAAAATGTGAAAATATAAGCCAGAACAGAAGCTTAGTAGAGGAGCAGAGTAATTTCTATTTAATTTTACTTTTGGACACATTTTAAGCAAATCAAATCCTAATTATCCTTGTAAGATATACTACTATAGGAGAGTTTAGGTCAGTTTTGAATAAACATAAATTTAGGTAGATTAGTCTACAATAGTTTTTTAACTTGGATCTAAAAGTACCTGTAGGTGGCTCTATATTCCAGTGCTGAATAACAAATAGACCCTTCTAGAGGGCTGAATCATGTGGTAGGACCAAAATCCTGGTCAATAATTTTATAAGGGATTTTGTATATCATGGTATGATATGCACATCTTAAATTCTGTATATATATATAAGATAATTTGGAGTTTAATAGAAAAATTTTTTTACTCCTTTTCATTGTTGGATTTGAACCATGAGTTTGCTATCATGAAAGCAGTCATAAATTTGCTATATTACATTTGATCTATCTTCAATGTATACTAACAAAATACACATACCAGAGGTAACTGCAAAGCCAAGTATAGACTCATCATGAAGAAAGAGTGAAGAAAGATGAGTGATAGAGAAGCTGTAGTGGAGTTTTAGATGTTAGTTCATGTAAGCATGTTTGGCTTACATCACTTCTACATTTATGGCATCTTGTTATTCACTGCTTAAGGCACTGCATATTTTTTTTTTTTCTGAATGACAAACTGGATTTCTAAAAAGTAAAACAGAACAGTCAAGTTTAACCTCTAACTGGGAGAGAAATAGAACCTGACAACTTGAAAATGGAAAAGGCCTTCCTTCAAATTTGAGTCTTGTTTTCTTCCCTTAAACCATTAATGGTATAAGCTGTCTTTCTGAAGCAGTTGTTGATAAGTCTCTGACTTAAACGTTTATTCTTCTGCCTTAAATACATCATGTTTTTCTGGAACATCTATATACTATAAAATTGAAAATCAGTGCTATAAACAAGGATGAGGTAATATTTCCCAATGTGTACTGGTTTTCACAATACAGTGAATTTTAATAGACAGTTAAAGTTGGTTTCTGAGAAATTACTCCCAGTCCTACCTGGGTGTAGTTGAAGATGAACATCTGTTTTTATGCTTCTTTTTTTATTTAAACAATCTATTCAATAGAAGGCAAATTTGGTGCTTGGCGATATTTAATCAGTTAGCTCCTGGGGATTCACTTAGCAACGAAGGCATCTATTTTACCTTTCCTACTCATTGTTTCTCAGGAGGTTATCTTTTAATTATATTGTTATACTTAGTATTTTTTGAATATTATTGTATAATTAGCATAATTTAGGAGTTGTGGAGGGTAAAAAAATCAGGATCGTTTGAAAAATATTTTGGTAAAAAAGAAAAGTGAACAATGTCATTAGTTTGACAAGAAAAACATGCTTAAAACCAATGGCAAATGTAGAAGCTTTATATCTGAGTAATTTTACATTTATAATGATAGATAGATTACTCAGAAATACTAACTAGGTAATTTGAAGCACAGTATCCTAAGAACGATCTAATTAATTTTTTTTTTTTTCCCGGTACGTGGGCCTCTCACTGTTGTGGCTTCTCCTGTGGTGGAGCACAGGCTCTGGATGCGCAGGCTCAGCGGCCATGGCTTACGGGCCCAGCCGCTCCGCGGCATGCGGGATCTTCCCGGACCGGGGCACGAACCTGTGTCCGCTGCATCGGCAGGCGGACTCTCAACCACTGCGCCACCAGGGAAGCCCCTAATTAACTTTTGAAACATTGCTCAACATGGACCCTAAGGAAATTAAGTAGGATGATAAATTTGTCAAGTCCTAAGTTTGAGATTTTCTACGTAAAAAGTGGGTGTGTCAGTTGTTTACAAACTGAATAAGTTATTCTTAAGTGCCTATAGTCAACTAGGTCATAAATGGGTACCATGTTTTATCATCCATACTTCCGAGAGCTGTGCTTACACATTGAAGGTACTTCAGGAAGATAAGTGAATGAAAGAATGTGTTTATTCTAAATAGGAATTTGCAAATCTTTACTTTCGTTATTTAGATTGTTTTGCTGTGGAGATAATTTTGGTATAATGTTAAAAGCATCAAATCAAGCAGTTTAGTGTGCTCAGTAGCAAGTTAGTAACAATGTTATGCAAGTATTTGTTTCCTCTGACTTTGAAAATACAAGTACACTAATCCATGAAAGTAAGTATAACTGATAGTAGTGCCATTAGGCTTTATCAACCTGGTTGTCTATGAAAACAGCCCTTCAGTTTTGAGACTATTGCTGTTTTCACAGATTGTCACTTCTCACATTTGGCCACCTAAGACTTGCAGATGGTTGGAATTCCTTGCTAAAAGATTTACTGTTTTATATTGCTGAACACCTTTTTGGTTTGTTTATTATAATTTCAGATGCTGCTGTATACTCCATTTCTTTGTGATAATGCTGTGTTTTTAGGAATATTTTACCCATGACACTATGTAATGACTGTACTCAGGGGTCAGAATGCAGGCAAGAATTCATGGACTAAGTTTGACACGTGGAAAAATTGGGACCAGTAGCGTGGAAAGTCTTTTGCCTTAACCAAAAAAATTCCATTTTGTTTCCCTTTTAAGGAAGGGCATCTAGCATGGTCATGGTGTCACTATCTAGTCAGACTGGAAGGTTAAGGGACCCCCAAAAATAATAAATTACAGGCAGTTACTAAGTCAGATTCATCAATCCATGTGCTAAGCTGACTTTGTAAAGTGGTCAGTGATATCTCCTACCACTTTAATGTTTGAAAAGCAGTCTTGTATATTGATGGATGCTTGTAGTATGTTTAATGGAGAGGAGTTTCCCAGAATCTTATAACCATAGCTTGATTGCAGCTTTTAAATCTCTTAAACAGTGCTCATCCCACTGTGACTTCCCAATATACATTCAATTTATTGGTTGTAGGAAAAGAGATTGAAACAATTTATCTCTACTATGCCCATAGCAGAGAAATTTTTAGATAACAATGGATGACGTTTGTATGATAATGTCAGCTGTATCTGATTAGCAATAAAGGCACATTGGACCATAACATGGAAAACCCCGTGGTCAGTATTGGGTAACATTCTAGCAGCAAGAGTGACTCAGTACCAATGCCCCAGTGTCGGGGATGAGGCATTTAAGTACATCTTGTCTTAAGATTTTAGGAATGTCAGATGTTGCTAGGGTTAGTGCCTGGAATCCGATAGATCCATGGGTCTAGCTGAGGGGAAGCCCAGAGACAGACAGAAGTAGAAGGTGGCAAGGGCTTCATGTTTGACTATCATATGGCTTGATGTCTGACTGCAGGATTTTTTTTTTTTTAATATATCTTTATCACAGGATGTTCTTGATGATGTGGCCTGGACCTCTTTCTAGTCTACTGCTTAGACCTCCCTCTACCTGCCAATGGAAGCTCCATGAGGGCAGGGGTTGCTGATTGTTTATTTTTCCCCTCCCACCTATGTATCTTCAGTGTCTAGAACAGAGCCTGGTACATAGTAGGAGCTCAGTAAATATTTGTGAATAAATCGAATAAGAGAGTTTGCCAAGAGACGACTCTGTGCAAAGTGATTTTGTAGGTGTGACAGGAGAAATAAAGATGAATGAAAAACTCTGCTTTTCTCAGCCAGCCCAGAGCCTAGCAGGGAAGACATGTGCATATAAGACAACATAGAATATCCCTGAGGGTCCACAGTGGTGAATGAAGTCTCTGGAACTTCAGGAGCAGAACTGCAGGGCTCCCCGGGAGTAAGTGACACTCTGCTTGGTCCTCAGAGGTGGGTTGGCAGCAAGAGGCAGCAGTGGAAAGGGTGCACCCAGGCTGATGACACAGTTGGAGAAAAGATAGGTGGAAGCATCAGAGCAATAAACAGAGAGGTTGGACCCAGGGTAGGATATGTAAGAGGAAAAGGTAGGAGAGAAAGCTGAAGGGGAAGGCCGGGGCCAGATGGTGGACGGCTGGCAAAGCTATGATAAAGAAGTTCACACTTTAGGCAGTGAAGATTTTACTTAGAATTAGAGAATGTAAGGGTAAGGGCCAGTTCTCAAATCCTGAAGGTCACTAGCCACAGTTTATACCTCTCGGCATATTACACAGTTTCAGAAAATTGTTTAGATTGTTTCAGATTTAAATTCACTGAAGCCTATGCTTTCTATCTAATATAATTATTGTAAAGTGGCCCAAGAAGTAAGTCTACATCCAGATTTGAAACATAGGGAAGGAAGATTGAGAAAAGCCTGAAAATCATCACTCTGTGTGGAGCACAAAAAGCTCTTTTGGCTCATAAAAGCTCAGGAGTTGGAAGACAATGGAACCAAGCTTAAATACTTTAGTCCCTTGCAGCTACTATTTTTCCTCTAATATTAGTGGTTTTACCTGTGTTGTTTTCTTTGGTCCTCCTGCCACCACCAGTCCATCTCCTGCATGTGGCTAAACCCAACCCTTTCATCAAAACTCAGGTCATTTGTTTTCTTCTGTGCTTCTCCCGAAACCTTCCTTCAGCTTACCCACATTTATGAGGTAAATGGACCCACGTCTGCACCTGAATGTATCCTCTCCTCATATTTCTTTCACTGCACAGTAATCATCTTTGACTTCAAGAATAGATCAATTAATCATTCTCTCATTCCAAGCCTTGAAGTTGATTTGATCCTTGAGGTTGATTATCTAAATTGCCCTTCAATATTTCGAATGACTGATTGAAATATCATCTTATACCAGTTTTAGTTACAGGCATACCTTGGTGATATTGTGGGTTCAGTTCCAGACCACCGCAATAAAGCAAGTGACGTGAACCTTTTGGTTTCCCAGTGCATATAAAAGTTATGTTTACACTGTACTGTAGTCTATTAAGTGTGCAGTAGCATTATGGCTAAAAATGTACATACCTTAATCAAAAAAATACGTCATTGCTAAAAAACGCTAACCGTGATTTGAGCCTTCGGTGAGTCAGTCTTTTTGCCGGTGAGGGTCTTGCCTCGGTGTTGGTTAGGTTGGTGGATGCTGAAGGTTGAGGGTAGCTGTGGCAATTTTTAAAAATAAGACAGCGATAAAGTTTGCTGCATCAATTGACTCTTCCTTTCACTTGAACTCTTAGAGGCCCTTGTAAGGTTATTAACTGGCCTAATTTAAATATTGTGTCTCAGGGAATAGGGAGGCCTGAGGAGAGGGGGAGAGACAGGGTAACGGCCGGTTAGCGGAGCAGTCAGAACACACAACATCACTGAGCCTGGTTTGTGGCACCCCAAAGCAATTACAATAGTAACATCAAAGATCACTGATCACAGATCACCATGACAAATAGAATACTAATGAAAAAGTTTGAAATATTGGGAGAATTACCAAAATGTGACACAGAGACACAAAGTGAGCAAGTGCTGTTGGGTAAATGGCATCAGTAGACTTGCTGGACGCATGTTGCCACAGACCTTCAATTTGTAAAAAACACAGTATCTGTGAAGTGCAGTAAAGTGAAGCGCAAAAAAGCGAGGTATGCCTATACTAGAAAATTCCTCATTATATTGCACTGTTTATCTGTTTCTATTACTGTTGATTTAAATTCTTTTCATTCTAAATGACATGGCTGTAAGAGTTTGAAGATGATTTTCCTGTTACTAAATATTCATATGAAATGGTTTCCAGATTAAGATGTCTTGTAACCTTATAGCCCTTCTCTGGATATACTTTAATTGGTCACTTTCCTGTCTTAAAATATGTAGTGGCATACAGTTCTCCAAATGTGAATTGGGTAGAACTGAGTGCAGTGAATTCTTACCTTCCTTGATATTATACAACATCTTTATTAGCCCTAAGATTTTTAGCTTTTTTGTTAGTGATTTCACATTATTGAATGATATAAAGCTTGCAATTGGCTAAAGTCTAAATATATTTTTCATAATAATTGAAATGGTATGTGCCCAATAACTGTGGTTTTGGATGAGTAAATGAATGGCACCAGCTAACACCATTCTGTACTTTTGAAAACATATGTATTGGTAGAATGTAAAACTCATCCTAACTAAATCCCATCTTTAAAAACCTTCCATACACCTGAAACTAATATGATGTTTTATGTCAATTATATCTCAATTTAAAAAATAAAAACCCAAAGCAAAACCTTTCACTTGGGCTAAAATTGTCATCTCATTGAACATGAATAATTTAAGAAATTTTACCAGTTTTTTTTTTTTTTTTCTGAAATCAAGCTATGTTATGCAGTTCCTTGATCTGTCACTACAGAAACCATGTTTTAAAAAGGAACTGCTGCTAGTGTGATATATCTTGTTTTTTATTCACGTGCAGCTACATCTTTTTCTAAATATTCATGGCCATTTTAGACATTTTCTTGAATTTAAAATTAGATTTACCAGTCCATATATGCTTTTCAGTATTTGTCACTCTTCTGAAACGAAAATTTTTTCCTGTTTATCATTTTATGATGCCCATGAATTCTGAGATATTACATCAATCTGCACCCTTGTGTATGGTCTTTAAGAAACTAAAATGTAGTTTAGTCAGAAATTGGACAAAAATGTCTTATTTAAATTGATTATTCTCTTTTTGTCTTTTCAATGATTTTGTGCGTACTTCTCTGATTACAATGGCTTTAAAAAATACCTCCATATAATCATTCTTCTTAAATATTTTATTTTAAAACATATCCTTTTGTTGTTTGGAAAGAATTGGAGAAAGAAGCAATCTTATAAGAAATTGCTCCAAATATTTAAAAACAAGAGAAATCCAGAATAGATCAAGGAAGTATATTGAACCACTGATGTTTTCTCAATGGAAATACACAATAAAACAATTCAATATTATGAACCCCAACCAAGATTCTGAAATGTAGTTTTATTTTCCTTTTACTAACAATGTATCATGCCATATAGCCTGTTAAACATATGTAGTTAAGCACAGGACAAGAAAATAAAAACTCAGAGAAGGAGCAGGAAGTAGCGAAAGGAAGTAGCAGAAAGGAAAAATGCACAATGACGTGTGATAAAGGGTACAAGCTGCAGCCCATTAGCCAAATGTATTTGAGTCATCAGAGATACTTTGTGGGAAGTATTGATAGAATAAATAATATTTCAGTGCTTTATAGCAATATTTTCTGGTTGTGAAGTGCTTGTGATAAACTATAAGTGAAATGGATTGTCTATTGCCTTGAGCTGGGTAAAGATTCTTGCTCAGGTAGAGATTAGCACACTGATTTTTTTTTTTTTTTTTTTTTTTTT
>RJWK010067072.1:0-11684 GCA_004363435.1 Platanista minor | reverse complement strand
GTATAAAATATAAATTAATTAAATTAAATTAAAAAAACAATAAACAATAAACAGGGAAAGGGACTTCCCTGGTAGTGCAGTGGTTAAGAATCCGCCTGCCAATGCAAGGGACACGGGTTCAAGACCTGGTCCGGGTAGATGCCACATGCTGCGGAGCAGCTAAGCCCGTGCGCCACAACTACTGAGCCTGCACTCTAGAGCCCGTGAGCCACAACTGCTGAGCCCTAGTGCCACAACTACTGAAGCCTGCACGCCTAGAGCCTGTGCTCTGCAACAAGAGAAGCCACCGTAATGAGAAGCCCGTGCACCACAATGAAGAGTAACCCCCGCTCACTGCAACTGGAGAAAGCCCTCGCACAACAATGAAGACCCAATGCAGCCAATAAATAAATAAATAAATAAATAAAATAAAATAAGACAAAAAGAAATAACTCCATAGAGCACTTAGAAAGAAAAAACAATAAACAGGGAAAATACTTTAAAAATCACTTAGAAAGCAATAAGCAAATATGGTCATGCCTCCATTCTACATAACACCTATCAAGATTCTTCCTCACAAAATAAATGCTCCAGCATCAGCTCCCTCCAGCATCTCCAAACCCCGCCCCTTCCCCCATTGCAGCTAATGGAGTAGCCACGTCCACCTGCCATTCTAGAGAACACCGTGACCTTTCATACCCCAGCACCCCTCCCCACAAGTCATCTCTCTTCCTGCACAGCCTCTCTCTGTCTTCATTCATTCAACAAACACTCAGGGGGCACCCCTTCTGTGCCAGCAAGGATTCAAGGGTCAAGACGGTAGAGAAAGTCCCTGAGTCTCGTGTTCATCCTCCAGTGGAGGAAAACAGGCGATGAACACATACCCAGGAGATGTGCGGTGTATGAGTTTCCTATTGCTGCTGTAACACAAATTCCCAAAATGTAGTGGCTTGGAACAACACATTTATTCTCCTACAGTTCTGAAGGTTAGAGTCCAAAGTGGGTCTTAAGGGACTAAAACTGAGGTGTCAGCAGGACTGGCTCCTTCTGGAGACTCCAGGGCAGAATCCACATCCTTGTCTTTTTCAGCATCTAATAGTGACTCATGGCTTCCCACATTCTAGGAGCTTCCTCCGTCTTCAAGACAAGCTGAAGAGCATCTTCTCTCCTCTGAACTCCCACCTCCCTTTTATAAGGACTCGATTCCATCAGGTGCTCCTGGATAATGCAGGATAATCTCCCCATCTCAAGGTCCTTAATGTAATCATATCTGCCAAGTCCATTTTGCCGTGTAAGCTAACATATTCACAGCTTCTGAGGATGAGAACGTGGACATTTGCAGGGGACCACCATTCAGCCTAATACATGGGGCGTGTTGTATATGTTGAGTGCCAGGCAGAAAGAAACAAAACAGGCTCAAGGTGCTGTGGCTGAATGAGACTGAGTTTGCTCTTTATATGGGGGAGTCAGGGACACCCTCACAGATAAGGTGACTTTTGAGCACAGACCTTACCTGCCTTGGTATTCCTGTGGTGGTCCTGGCAAAAATATTCATCTTCCAAGAACAAGTTCAAGTTCCCCTCCTGTGGAAAACCTGATGCTATCCACCACCTCCGCTGCTGAGTTGGTGTGGCCAAGCGAGTTTACACACATCCCACTAGGATAATGCTTGGCATCCTATGCAATCTTTTCTTTTCTTTTCTTTTTTTTGCTTATGAAGGGCTTTCCTTATCAGTTTATGAGCTTATTGAGGACAGGGACAAGGTGTTGAGACACCCCCAACCCTGCCCAGCACAGTGCCAGGCACCGATGTCCAGCCAATACTTGCTAACTGGGCTTGGAATCAAGCATGAAATCAAATTCTCCTCTCCTGCATAGCAGTTATATGACAATAGATGAGCTATTAAATCTCTCCACAACTCTTTTCTCATTTGTGAACGAGATGATGATAATAATAATGTCACCTGCTTTCCAGGATTAATTCGGGAATCCAAGGAGGACAAAAGTATGTAAAACTTCTAGCAACTGGCTTATGGGTTTCTTTTTTTTTTAATTTAATTAATTAATTAATTAACTTTTATTTTTGGCAGTATTGGGTCTTCGTTGCTGAGCGCGGGCTTTCTCTAGCTGCATCGAGCGGGGACTACTCTTCGTTGCGGTGCGCGGGCTTCTTACTGCGGTGGATTCTCTTGTTGCGGAGCATGGGCTCTAGGTGCGCAGGCTTCAGTAGTTGTGGCTCACGGGCTCTAGAGCTCAGGCTCAGTAGTTGTGGCACATGGGCTTAGTTGCTCTGCGGCATGTGGGATCTTCCCGGACCAGGGCTCGAACCCGTGTCCCCTGCATCAGCAGGTGGATTCTTAACCACTGCGCCACCAGGGAAGCCCTGAGTTTCTATTAAATTATATAAAGTTGTGTTCTGATATTGGGGGTGAAGGGAAGTGAATAGAAAAGTTAATGTTGAAAACTTGTCACTAGTAACAAACTTAGGCTGCGGACCTGAGCTGGGTGCCTACTAGGTGCAGACACCACCCACCCTGGCTGAGGTTTCTAGCCTGGGACCAGCAGGAACCTTGCTTGTTTCATTCATGTTGCATCTCCCCTGGGGCCTAGAACATATATGTTTAGCTCAGCAAAGATGTGTTGAGCACCTTTTGTGTGCCAGGAACTGTGCTGGGTGCCAGGGGTACACAGGTGACCAGAGAGACCCATTTTTTAGCCTCACAGAGGCAACGTGAACTAAATAGAGGAGAAGTGTCCAGACTCTGAGGCCGGTGAGACTCGCAGGCCTGTGCTTTGGGCGGTGTGGGGACGTCCGCATTTCCGGCTTTGGTGTAATTTTGAGAGAAGACGGTTCTTTCTTAAGATACCCCTGATTTTCCGCGCAGGCTTCTGTTGACAGCACCACAGCTTTACATCTGTGAAATTCGCTAATGCACAATTCCGCTCTGATGCATTGTAAGGCATCTTATGACATCCGTGTAACTCTGGTAAAGAATATGCTTACAACTGGGAGGAGAGAACAACAGCCCAGGAGCAGAGCAGTGTGGGCTCTCGGGAAACTTCCATCTTCTCGCTTAGAGCTGTTAACCATCACGCCTGGTGTTTCCCTGACTCAAAGATGCCGTTCCTGAGAAAATGTGAGTTTCCTGGTGAAATGCCCCGTGTCGGCTCTGAGATGGATGTTGACAGGATGTCAGCTTTCTCTGCCCTCGCAGCAAGATAGGAGGCCGAGCTTCTGTCGCCCGGAGAAGGTGACAGAGAGGAAGCCTTACGGTTGCTTGTGTTCGCAGATGGTCACGTCACTGGCACTCGTTCCGTGGCTGGCGAAAGGCCGCTGAGCACTCCCTGACCCTCACCACAGAGGTGACGGCAGTGTCTCCAAGTCCAGGTACCGGTCAAGTGGCCACGGCAACAAACGTGGACACCAGGGGCTCACGGAAAGATCCGAGCACCGGGACGCCCCTGGTCCCGCCCAGGAGGCGCTGGGGGCGACCTCCCTGCCACCTGCCCGACACCCCTAAGCTCAGATTTGCCCCTTACTTGCCAACCTCTGGCCTCTTACGCGCAGTGTCCTCTTTTCCTGGGATCAGCATCTTTTCTCCGGGTCTCTGCTTAGATTCTTCTTCCTTCCCGTGTGTCCTGGACACTGGCACAGGTTCAAGACTGATGGGAAAGGGTGACATGGCCATGGGGTTTGTGAGGCCCGATCTGGCCTATTTCAAAATGTAAATTTGGTTTTAAGTCATGAAAGAGCTATAAAAACCCTACACTAAATAAGGAAACCTATCCCACTCCTGGGCCTGATCCCAGCCTCGTTCTACCTGGCTTGGCCCCCTCATTATACTTGTATAATACAGTATGGTTTCTATTCAGCCTTTGCTTCCTGTTTTTACACTTATTCTTGCTTCACTGACCTTATTATCAGCAGAATTTTGCAACGTTTTTTTAACACAGCCATAAATACTATTCAATTCAACAAATGCATACAAATGGTTTCCATTAGAATTTTAATCTACTCCCAGAATGAAAGAAAAGCTTAATATAAATCTTTCTAAATTACCAGAACATAAATGCAGACAGGGACAGCTCCACCTAGACTATGCACAAGGGGTCACATCCCACTGTCCTCGCTCATAAATTAATTGAGGTCTCTCGCCACCATCAACGAACAGTGCATCCTGGAAAGATCATATCTATCAAGATTTCAGATTGGTTTCCCTCAGACTTTGTAAAAGTCACAGCTTACAATACTTTCATTATGCCGATGAGAATGGCTGTCTCCCCAACTGGAAAGAAATACGTGTTTTTGTTCTGTTGGACCAAGATTTACAGAAAGCAATTTCCCTCCATGCAGGAGATATGACAAACCTGCTGGAAAAAAATGTCATTTCACAACTTCTTTCATTTCACCACCTTTTTTACAGCTAGATGTAGATTCTGTCCCCTGCGCGAAAGGGCTGCAGTGACATTTAACGGCTAAGTGAGGAAGTCACCGCTGAGTGGAGGGGCTGAGGGACACCTCCAAGAGGTGGTCTGGAAATGTCCCAGCATCTGCCAGCCCGAGGGAGTGGAAACCTGAGCCCCTCCAGCCCTCGGACCAACTTGAACTTGAGAACTCACATGGGTCCTGACAGCCTTTGGCCAACAGCTGAACTTGCCTCTGTTTCCCTCCTGTTAGCTGAGCCCAGGAACACAGCACACCTGCTCCGTCCTTGGGCAATAGCCACGTCACTCTCAGAGGACGACTGCAGGGCAGAGAGTGGGCTTAGGTTGTTGTGGTTTTTTTTCTCTTTTTTCCATTTCCTCATGTCATAACCTCATGCTGTTCTAGCGGAGCTTCTGCATATTAAATTGCCTTTTAGCAACTGGAAAGGGGGTGGTGTGATCTGTGGAGAAAAGGCCCCTCATGTAAATGTATGATCGGCTGACACCATCCCCAGAGGAGAAAGGCAAGATGAGCCCGGAGACCAGAGGTCGGCAAACCCCGGAAACGTCAGTCTTTACAGCCACTTCTCTCTCCCAGAGTCAAGAGCCACCGTGCAGGGCTCCTCGCCTGCAGCAGCCCTGTCCCTGGTCTGTCACCGCCTGTTCTCCGGACCGCGGTGGGTGACAAGGCTGAGGGAGTCTAGGGAGGGGCATATTCGGAAGGGCTTTGGGCTCCAAGGGCTTCTCTGAGGTTTGGGTACCAGACAGAGAGCGAAGACAAAATTAAATCTTTCCCCTGCCAAGCAGGTGCACCTGGGCCTCGGGCAGCCAGCCATGCTTCCCCACTGGGCAGCCATTTAGCTGCTCCCACCAGGCAGGGCAGGGCCGCTGGACAGCCTAGTGGGGCCTCGTGTTTCTGGGTTAGTGAGGAGTTTGCAAATCTTTCTACAAATGATGATCTCTAGCCATGTAAAGTGCCACGATAGCGTCCTTGCTTTACTGAGTGGCGCTGGCTGTTGAAGTGCTTATTTCTTGATTCTTAGCCCATTTGCTTTCCATTAGCAGTAATCCCAAGCCTGCAAAACTCCAATTACTAAGTGATAATAGAAATTCGGCTCTGCCTCAAATTCTCTGGAGCACGGGGTCCAGAGCAAGCCTTGCTCCCTGCACAGCCGTGTTACAGTTGTACGTATGCCAACGAGGGCGAGGCATCTGGCCGAGCCCCGGGGTGAGAGGCCCAGGGAGCTAAGGGGCACTCACAGTGGGGGGCAGTCTGCACTGCGGAGTCCTAGGGAACGGGGCAAGGCAGGGCCGTCCTCCTGAGACAGCCCGAGAACCCCAGGCAGAAAAAACAAGGCATAACGCAGGAAGCTGAGCATGTGCTTCCTTGGATCCTTGAGTAGAGAGCAAGAATGGCTGGGGACCGAGTGACTGTAGAGGGACAGAGCAGGGGGCGGGGTTAAGTCAGGAGTGCAGCTCAGAAGATTCCCCCCAAATGATGAGAAAATTCACGATGTGGCCCCTGGTGACCACTCCAGGGGTGGGGCAGCTGTTTTGGTTTTATTTCTCATCGTGGTAAAGCACGAGTACCGTAAAATTGACCATCTTGATCAGGTCTAAGGGCACAATTCAGTGGTGTGAAGTTTATCCTCCAGAGTTTTTTCGTCTTGCAAAACTGAGACTCTGTATCCATTGGAAAACCTCCCCACTGCCACTGCCCTCGGCTCCTGGTAACCACCCTGCGACTTTCTGTGTCTATGTATTTTTAACTACCCCGGGTAGCTCGTATAAGTGCAATCATGCAGTATTTGCCTTTTTCTTACTGGATTACTTCACTTGGCATAGTATCCTCAAGGTTCAGCCACGTTGTAGCAGGTGTCAGGATCCCCTTCCTTTTTAAGGCTGGATAATATTCCATTGCAATGAGATGCCACAGTTTGTTTACCCACCCATCCATCAGTGGACTCTCGGGTAGCTTCCACCTCTTGGCTACCGTGACCAGTGCTGCCGTGCACACGGCTGTGAGCGGCTGTTGCGTAAAGGGGTCATTTCAGACACGAGAGCAGCACTGGGGTCAGTCCACCTACCCCGTAACCCCAGCTGGCTCCTCCCGCAAGGACTGACCACTCTCTATTCCCCTAAGAACCCGTACCCTCTCCTCGGTGCTGTCCTTGACTTATTCCTTCCCGGGGCTCCTATCCCTTTAAGTGTCTCCACTTTTGCCTGTTTCAGGCCTTCAAGAGTAACTACTTTTTTCTCCATTTTTTTCCTCCGCATTCAGACTCCTCACCACCCTTAGTCTGTTTCACTATGGAGCCCTTCTGCTGAATTTCACCCAGCACTACCCTTTCTAGTTCCAATTTTCTTCTTCCAGTTTTGCTTGACTCCAAGATCCTCTTTTAAAAAATATACTAGAAAGGGAAACTCATCTAACTTGTCTCTATTTCACGCCTAGGGAGAAAGAGATCCCAACAGACAAAAAGACCATAGAACGTGAAGGAGATCCTGATACTTAACTTTGGTGATTTTTGTTCCTTTTTTTGGATGTCTGTACACCTATCCACCTCAGAAAACTCATAACTCATTACTGTCATCGTCGTGCAAATGCAAGAAGGGTTTCTCATCTGAGTACATCCATCCTCATGGTGTAAAAAGTAGCAAAGGAAACGGGGTGCATGAGCCCTTTCTCTCTGGCCCTTTTGTACTTTTCTGAGTGGCTTCTCACTCAAATTGTTCATTGTGACCTGGCCATTTTTTTTTTAGATTTTTTTCTTCCAGTTTTGAGATATAATTGATATACAGCACTGTGTAAGTGTAAGGTGTACAGCAGAATTATGTGACTTACACACAACATGAAATGATGACCACAGTACGTTTAGTGAACACCCATCATCTCCTAGAGATACAACATTAAAAAAAAAGAAAAAAAATGTTTTTCCTTGTGATGAGAACTCAGGATTTTCTCTCAACAACTTTCGTACACGATGCACAGCAGCAGTATTAATTCTATTTATCATATTGTACCATATCACATATATCCCTAGTATTTGTTTATCTTATTGCTGGAAGTTAAGATTTGTTTAAATATCAGATCTTATTTTTAAGAAGATTTTTTTTTTTTTTGGCCGCACTGCACAGCATGTGGGATCTTAGTTCCCGGACCGGGGATTGAACCTGCGTTCCCTGCAGTGGAAGCGTGGAGTCTCAACCACTGGACGGCCAGGGAAGCCCCTAAAGCAGTTTGAGATGTGCAGAAAAATTGAGAGAGAAGTACAGAGAGTTCCCATATTATCCCTCAATTCTGTCCCCCTAGAAGCCATGCGCACAAATTCTCCTGTTATTAATATCTTGCATTAGCGTGGCACGTTTGTCACGATTGATAATCTAATATTGATATGTGATTATGAACTAAGGTCCATAGCTTGCATTTGGGTTCACTCTTTGTGTTGTACATTCTGTGGGTTTTGACAAAAGTATCCAGCTTTATCATTAAGAGTAGTTTCACTGCCCTGAAAATCCACCTGTTCATCCCTTCCTCCCGCCTCACCCCTGGGCACCAGCCATATTTTAAATCACACTTTGCACAAATTTTCGTGAGACTTTCTACTGAGAGTCTCTGTTTGCCTCACACGTCCTTGTTTAAATCCCAAGAGAGGAAGGGGGTGTCGGTAGGACGGAGTGAACTCTGGTTTTCCTGCGGAGGTTTCTGCGTGAGAGGCCATACACCAGGCGATGGGAGCCCTGAGCCAACTTGGGAATCCTTTCTTCTGTGTCACTGGAAAAAATTGTTATTTGAAAAGAAAAACGGGGGTGCGGTTATGTATTTTCTTCTGACACACCGTTCCAGGAGGATGTAATGCAAGTAAATGTTCAACTGAAAAATGACTGTATTTAATGTATCAAATGGTCAGATTTTTTTTCTCCACATGGTTCTCAGTCGTAATAAGCTCTTCGCCGCGCCTTCCCGGGACTGTGTCCTGAGTCCGTGTCCTCCTGGCTTCCTACCCATGAGCAGAGCTTCCTGACATACTGGAGGAAGGATGGGCCCTTAAGACGGGGACTCAGGAGATTGAGCCCCTGGCTCGTCCCGGTGACTGAGGTCCCACCCAGCCCGTTCCCAGTTCTGGCGAGGAGGTCACTGCCTGACAGCCCAGCCCCTTGAGTCCAGGTGACTTGCCGTGCTCCAGTGGTTCCCCCTCGCGGTCCTGCCCGGGTGACTGGGGCTCTGCCACCTGCTGACAGTCTCTCCCTGATGCTCACTTAGACCCCCACTCCTGGCGCCCCTCCCTGGCTCCTCTGAGCCTCCAGTGGTCCCCACCGCGGGCTTGTCCCCTCGCTTGCTCACTGCCTCTTGGAAAACCCGTGGCCTTCCTTCCCTCCCATCACCACCTGCCCCAATCACTGCGCAACTGTGAGTCTGCACTGTGTCTCCAAAGCTGTAGCTGGCCTGTCCCCCCAGCACCTGCCCCACCCCAGCAAAGGATCTGAGTCCAGGGTCTGGAACTTGGCAGACTGCCTCCACTGCAGCTGGCCTGACCGTGATCAACCCTACCCCAAGATATGAAAGCTTCCGAGGATCACTCTGTGGCACGACTGTAGGGACATCATTCACAGAGAACCCAGAGGATGGGGCTTCCAGGAGCGACACAACACGACCCCTGCCAGGCAGACTACACTGGGCACTATCACAGTAACTGGAGGCTGAGGTCACGGAAGAGCAGGTAGTCAGGGTTGGCCTCTCTGAAGGGAAGACTTGAGCTGCGTTCAGTGACGGGAAGGGCTGGGGGAGGAAGCTCCCGTCCAGGAAGGAAATATAGCAAGTGCGGCAACCCTGGCCTGGGAAGGAATGTCCAAGAAACAAAACAGAGGCCTGCAAGGTCAGAGAATCAAGAATAGGAGGTTCGGAGGGAGGCTGGAAATCTAGCAGTGGGTGGAAATCTGCAGAGTCCCGCGTGCCTGCTTTGGCTCAGTGTGACTCAGCCCAGGATCCTGGCGAGGCCTCAGAGTCGGGAAGCCTGCATTTTCATCCCGGTTCTAGCTCTGAAGCTGTAGAAGACTGGGTAAGTGGACGGTTCAAGAACAGAAGACTGTAAATTCTGACGTTCTTCAGCAGCCGCTGTGCGAGGCTGCGCACCCACGGCCGCAGATTCACACGGAGCTCCAAGGCTCCAAGCGCACGGGCACCACGCGGGCGTTTCAGGAGCCTCGCGTCTTCCCTGCAGGGCGGCTGCTGCTCCCGCCAGAGTGGAAGCCTGCCGACCGCAGCCGGGGACACTAACAACTCACTCGGCCGGCGAGCAACGTCACGGCCGTGTGCAAGAGAGGACAGGCAGGCGGAGGGAGCCGTCACAGGCAGGTCGCCCGCCCCGACAGGGAGGCTCTGAAGAGCCCTGGCTGAGCAAGAGTCTGAACTGAAGCATCATCCCCGCCCCGCGGAGGGACCGCACGAAAGCACGTGGGGGAAAGCATCGGGCCGCGGGGAGCCGGGCTGCCGACCTCCCGGCTGGGCCAAAGCGCAGCCAGCGCCCGCGCGCGCCACCCTCAGGGGCTGAGGCAGCTGATCCGCTGCTCACTCAGACTGGGCTCCCCAGGCAGCGGGGCGGGGGCGGGGGCCGGGCTCTCGGGACCTGCGCGGGGTCTGGGTCCCGCGTCCAGGCTGCAGAGCCCGGAGCTCTGGGCCCCGGCCCGGGCCGCCACGTCCGCGTCCCGCCCAGCCGGCCCTCTACAGCCCGACGGTCGGTGGCGGGCGAGAAGCCCCTGGCTGAATCGCATCCGAGCCGCGCACCTGTCGCTCCGGAAGAACGCGCCGCGACGCTTTGAAAGCGGGGCGCTGTCGCTGTTTGGGGGCTCGGGGCAGGCACGTGTCGCGGTGCTGGCCTGTACCTCCTTCCTCTGCATTTCACCAGCTGGATCTGCCTTTCGGAGCCTTCCCTCCCGGGTGGCTGCTTAATCAAGACGTGCCGTGAAGACGGACGTTCATACTTGGCAGCAAAGTGCTGGATTTACCGACAGGTGCGCTTTTGCCGGGCACGTTTCTGAAGCCAGTTCGCACCGTCCTCCCACTTGTCCTGGGTGTGACGTGGGTCACAGGCTGCGGTCAGCCTGTCTCGGTGAGCGTCACCGGGGATGCAGCAGGAAAGGGACAGGACAGGATGCAGCGGGCTTCGCCCTCCTTAGCTTGTGGTATTTGCGAGCTACGTGAACACACCGCTGTCCTCTCGCCCAGCCCGGCCTCGCTCTGGGAAGTCAAGAGCCGCTGGCGGACGTACCGCAATCAGCTTATCCTCCCCCCGCATTTCTGGCTCGCAAAACAAATCAAGGTCACAAAACAGGCAGAGAGCATGCTCGCAGTATGGAATTCCTCCCGAACAATACTTTCCCGATTCATTTTATTAAGAAAATTAAATCGATCCATTTCAACTCTCATTAATACATCTTAATGGTGCTTATTATAAGAATGCTAATTAATCATCGGGGTTTTTAAAAAAATTAACCAGCCAATGACTAACAAATTAAATGAAAGTAATTAAGTCTGATATTCCTAGAGAGGGATCGCCGGGGGTGGTACATTAGAGACCCTGTTCTTATTTTGTTTGGTTTTAAACGAAAGGAGCCCTTGCTGGCTGCTGGCTCGCGCCTCCCTGGCCCTCTTCCAGAAGGCAGCGGGCATCTGTGGAGGCAGCTGACCCGGCGGGGCGGCGATTTGGAGGGTGGCCGGGCTGCCTGGGCTTCGGGGCCGAGTCCGTGACCTCGGCCTCATTAGTCGTGGCTCTAACCAGCCGCGCTAATCACTGCCGACCTGTGTTGTCCAAGTGGTGATGCCCTGTCGCTTATCACCTCTTCGAGGGCTGCCGCGGGTAATTAAAAGCTCTAACCCCACCAAGAAGAGGGCCAATCAGCCTCGTGGGAGCTAGACAGAAACACCACTGTTCCCACTCAATGAAAAGGAAGCAAGGAACAAGCAGGCCCCAGAAAGCGGTCCCAGTCTTCATTAGAACTCAGGGCATCAAGGAAAAAGAAATGCTAAAGGTCAAGCTTTTAAGATAAAAGTAGAGTTTCGGGGGATTCCCGGGTGGCGCAGTGGTCGAGAGTCCGCCTGCCGATGCAGGGGACACGGGCTCGTGTCCCGGTCCGCGAAGATCCCACGTGCCCCGGAGCGGCTGGGCCCGTGAGCCGTGGCCGCTGAGCCTGCGCGTCCGGAGCCTGTGCTCCGCAACGGGAGAGGCCGCGACAGTGAGAGGCCCGCGTACCACAAAAAAAAAAAAAAAAAAAAAAAAAAA
>RJWK010067071.1:0-11686 GCA_004363435.1 Platanista minor | reverse complement strand
TTTTTTTTTTTTTTGCGGGCCTCTCACCGTTGCGGCCTCTCCCGTTGCGGAGCACAGGCTCCGGACGCGCAGGCTCAGCGGCCACGGCTCACGGGTCCAGCCGCTCCGCGGCATGTGGGATCTTCCCGGACCGGGGCACGAACCCGTGTCCCCTGCATCGGCAGGAGGACTCTCAACCACTGTGCCACCGGGGAAGCCCCTCTGTAAACATTTTTTTAATTGAAGTATAGTTGATTTACAATGTTGTGTTAGTTTAAGGTGTACAGCACGATGATTCAGTTATACATATATACGTATACATATATATCTATTTTTTTCAGAATCTTTTCCCTTATAGGTTATTACAAAATATTGAGTATAGTTCCCTGGGTAAACAGTAGGTCCTTGTTGTTTCTCCATTTTATATACAGTAATGTGTATAGGTTGATCCCAATCTCCTACTTTATCCCCTTAAATGTAAACACTTTAATGAAGTTGATTATCAAAAATCTGTTATATTGTTCAATAGCAGGAACAAGTTATGCATATGAATAATCTTGACTAATGAAATATATTGATACTAATACATAGAGTAATTATATCTACATGAGGAATATTGATTGTTTGAAACACCTGATTGTAAATAAAAAATTTAGATACCACAACTGTTAGCTATGCCAAATGGTTACCAATCCTGGCAATTACGTTAAGTCGGCCTTCTTCAAAGTGCGATCTATGAATCCCTGGTGGTTCCCGGGACACTGTGAGGGGTCCACAGGGTCAAAGCGATTCATAATAACTCTAAGATGCCTTTTTCACTGTGTTGTAATATCCACCGATAGGACAAAACAAGGTTAGGTAAACTTCTTGGTATCTTAGCATGAATTAAGGCAAGGCCACCACACTTTAAAAGTGGTCACTGAATTCATAAAGTAGAAAGCAGGCATTGCACTACCAGATTCATTTAAGAATATCCTAGATGAAGCATTAAAAATTACGCATTTTACCAAATCGTGACCTTTGGCCGTAAGTCTTTCTAACATTTTGTGTGATGACATGGGAAGTATTTGTAAAGTACTTCTACTGCAGCGTAAAGTATGATGGTTGTCTGTCTCCAGGAAGAATGCTAGCGTGAACATCTGAGTTGAGTTGTGAACTAAACTAGCTGCTTTTTCCTTTAAAGAACACTGTTTTTACTTGAAAGGATGACTGACAGATAAACTATGGTTGTTTTAACTGAGATATCTGGCAGGCATTTTCTTTAAAATGAAGTAAATCTGTCACTTCAAGAAAAACAGGGCTTCCCTGGGGGCGCAGTGGTTAAGAATCTGCCTGCCAATGCAGGGGACATGGGCTCGAGCCCTGGTTCCGGGAAGATCCCACTTGCCGCAGAGCAACTAAGCCCGTGCACCATAACTACTGAGCCTGCGCTCCAGAGCCCGCGAGCCACAGCTACTGAGCCTGTGTGCCACAGCTGTTAAGGCCCACGTGCCTGGAGCCTGTGCTCCATGGTGGGGGGGGCACCGCAATAAGGGGGTCCCCGCACTGCAGTGGGGACTGGCCCCCGCTCGAGAGCCCATGCACAGCAACGAAGACCCAATGCAGCCTAAAATAAATAAATAAATAAAATTTAAAAAATTTATTAAAAAGAAAAAAAAGAAAAGAAAAACAACTGACAGTGTAGGATGCCAATGACAAAAGCCAAGTTTTCAAATGAAAAATAGAATTTGGAAAACTGTTGTCTGTCACCATGAGTTTGAGAGCTCCCTTGTACTTAGACTCTTCTGATGAAATCAGCAGAGGTACTAATGTAGTGTTTTCAGATGAAAATAAGTACAAGGAAAACAGTGATGCGGATGGAGTCCCATATTGTAAAACAAGGACTCTTCATCCTAGTTTAAATTAGGGATAAACAACTCTTAACAAATCCAACTGAAGCCAGAACTTTGAAGGTCCTCATCAGTCCCAATGGATCCCACAGCACATGATCTGATGGGCAGATTCACTACAGCCAATCATAATATTGCCAGGGGCTAAGCCGATTTTTGGCGAGGTCAGCCTTATCTGAGAGGGACAGCAATTCCTTGCTGACAGATCCAACATAAACCTGGTAACTAAATTCTGCACTGTACTTGAAATCTGAAGAATTTACTAATGGATATGATTTGTCATAATTGGTCATATTAATAAAGAATAATTTAAATCAGAATATCCATTTGATGTTGTATATTTTGCCTCTCATCTTAGAAAAGTAATCAGTTGAGTTGCTATAAATATTTCTATTGTCTGGTTAGAGGCTTCTAGTTTAAAGAAAGAGATTCTGGACAATTTCAGTGTGGCAAGCTGATGAAGTAGAAACAGAGAGCAGAGGCTACTGCAGTCCCAGGCAGGACACCCAGACCGTCAAAATCATGGCTGGACTCTGGAAATGGTTTGCTCCATGCATGTGATTTCCCTTTTAACTGCAGAAAGTGTTATGTCAGGGTTTGTCATGTCCACGAATAACCTGGATCTAACCTGTTATACAAAAAAAAAAAAAAAAAAAAAAAGGAAAAAGGATACTCTGAATGACATATGGCTATCTACAGCACTCTGCGACACTGCCATCTGAAGCTCTGGGTGAATGTGTTTTTATGAGGAAATTATGTAGCTTTCTGCCTAAATCTGAGCATTCATATCTGTGTATTCTGGCCAGAAACCCTCTACAGTGTCTGAGTCACCAGTTTTAAATATCTTATTAAATCAATTTTCCCATCTCACACTATTTATTTATTTACTGTTTGTAATCAAAGAAAAAGATTACCTAAAATGTAAAACATCGGGGAATTAGCCAATTGGAAACGACTTAAATGGATTAATTATTGTTACACAGTGGGTGCAATTTATGAGTAACGCGACAACAAGTGAAGAACTCTACCACAACGCTAGCAGATGGAGCAACACGCTACAGAATGGTACTCTGTGATTTAGCCGAGAAACTGCGCGTGACCCCAAGCGAGGCCTTCCAGGCTTAGATGGCCACGACCAGCTGCTCTGCTCCTGAAGCTGTCTGCAATGATCAAAAGCAGACACTCCTGGATCTGTGGACCTTGGCAAGACCCCGAGCAGCAAATCTTCCATAATTCTTGTTCTGCTCTGCCCACTTGAGTCAAGTGAGAATTTCACAGGTCACCTATTAGTTGTTTCCATTGTGTGTTCCATTCCAACACACAATGACTTACAAACAATATTCTAAAGATTAAATACTTGCTGTAACATTAGCTTGACTATACAATAACTACTTATATCTAAATCTGTATATTTATCTCCCTATATCCTTACTATATATCTATACTGGTTAAATGCACAGAAAAAGCACCATTATGAGACTGAGACAATTTGTTTGACTAGGAATCCCAACAATTTGCAATGCTGAGCACATTGTAAATGCTATAACTTCAAATGAGTTTTTACCATAGATTGTATTAATACTATATTGATATATTTATTTTAGACACACAGTTACTAACTACTCTTCTAACAGGGTTTTACTTTTTGTTTTTCACTTGTTATATAACTAAATGAGGAACCTATTTCATGCATCTTTAATTCATACCTCATTAATTTGATAAAAGGTAAAGCAACTGAAAAAGCAATGGGGATGTTAATATCCTCACAAAGATCTGACCAGTACTCTTCTCTGTCTAAATAAAATTCTAAGTTCTTAAAGGAAGTCAGTGTCTACATGAGTGAGGGTGTAAAAACTAGAACCAAATGAATCAGGTGTAAAGCCCACATAAGTTGCTCAAGTATAAGACTAATCATGTTACCTGGAAATATATTGATAATAAAATAACTGTTTACTTTTTATGTCCATATCATATGCAGAGTATGGAGGAAAGGTGAGCCACTTAACATTTCAATAATCTGATTAATAACATTCTTAAGACCATTAATCAGGAAGGAAAAGGTTCATGTAGGGGGGTGGTTTTGAATAAATTATGTCTCAGAGAATATGCTGTTTTACGGCCAGGAAGATATATTTAAAATTTTTTGTGTTAAGTTTGCAATTTAAAATAAGTATTGGGACTTCCCTGGTGGCGCAGTGGTTAAGAATCCACCTGCCTGTTGGGGTTTCCCTGGTGGCGCAGTGGTTGAGAGTCCGCCTGCTGATGCAGGGGACACGGGTTCGTGCCCCGGTCCGGGAAGATCCCACATGCCGCGGAGCGGCTGGGCCCTTGAGCCATGGCCGCTGAGCCTGCGCATCCGGAGCCTGTGCTCCGCAACGGGAGAGGCCACAACAGTGAGAAGCCCGCGTACCTCAAAAAAAAACAAAAACAAAAAACGAATCCGCCTGCCAATGCAGGGGACACGGGTTCGATCCTTGGTCCGGGAAGATCCCACGTGCCGTGGAGCAACTAAGACCGTGCGCCACAACTGCTGAACCTGTGCTGGAGAGCCCGTGAGCCACATCTACTGAGACCTCATGCCACAACTACTGAAGCCTGTGTGCCTAGAGCCCGTGCTCCGCAACAAGAGAAGCCACTGCAATGAGAAGCCCGCGCACCGCAACAAAGAGTAGCCCCCGCTCGCTGCAACTAGAGAAAGCCCGCGCGCAGCAACGAAGACCCAACACAGCCAAAAATAAATAAATAAAATAAATATATTAAAAAAAAAAATAAAGTAAGTATGAACCACCCTTATTCCTCTAGCTTTGTATTTGATAGAATGCAAATAAAAATGTAATATTCATTGAGAGGAGCATCTAAACCATGGAAATATACACCTTTATTAAGCATTAAGGCAACGTTAAATATATGCTTCTAATGTTAATCTCAGGTTTTTCCTACTTCTTACATAAACCCTTGCAGAAGCAGTGATGTGTCCAAGAAGGCAAAAAAATGACACTTCCTCAAATACAGTCAGAACACCCTAGGGAATGCAGATGGCCATTATCAAGCTAAATGATATTCATTAGTACATAGTTTAGCAACTATTCGTTGAGTGTGATGTTTCAGTGAATTATCAATTATTTACACTGAAACTCTCCAAGGAAGCTGGGAATTCAGGATGACTCTATAAGACAATCTAGTACAAAAAATAAAGCACCCCACTGACCTCAGGATTCACTGCCTAACTGTTGGGCCATGTGCAGATTCCCCACAGACAGCTTCTCTAGTGCTAACTACCTCATCATTAGCAATGATAGGAAGAGCTTGCTCATGCTTTCTACTACCTCCAATTACTGCAGAGTCATTCTTGATTGTGTTAGTGATGGGTTCTCTGTCATCTCCTGTTCCAGAACGGTCTGCAGTTAAAGGACAGAAAAGGGGGAAGAGGGGGATATCGGTGAGTAAAAAGAAGAAATGTTTAAAAACTCATAAACTTTTTAAACCAGAACAGAATTATAGAGGACAATGTGGGATGTCTGCAGTTTTAATGTTAAGCAATGCCCACATGCAATGGTCCACAGGAATAAAGAATTGAGAATCTAGGAGAGAAATGGGAAAGGACTGAAAATTAAACAAAACCAATTTCAAGAAACCATCTCGAGAACACAGAGCCCCAGCATTAAAAGATTTTAATATCCAGTGGACAAGCTGTGTTTGGGACTGGGTAAAGGAAGAGCCATAGGCCACCTGCAGAGGAGTGTGTCCTCTCCCTTGATGTGGCACCAGTGCCAGCCTGGGCCACACAGCTGGACTCCGTCACGTGTCCTGAGATGGTGATGGGGGCTGGGCGGCTGTGGTGCAGAGCGGCCTTCAGTGGGACCACGTGGCTGACCTGCACAGCAGAGAGACAGCCCAGGAAGCCCTGTGCACCTGCCAGCGCCGTCTCCTGGTCCACATCACTGTGTTCTGTGAAGCCAAAGAAACACCACAGGATTGATGACAGTGAAGGTGCAAACGGGCAATGCCACAATGGAATATTCCAAGTCTTGACAACGCAACAGCAATACATACTCAGCTGTTAAATTCCTTTTGCTTTTGTCTTTATTACAAGAGATTCATTAAATCTTTCCACAACTACCGGGGAGACATCCCAGTTTAATAAAGACAAGTTTTTAAGTATGGCTAATTAAGTATACTGAGAGCTCTCTGGAAATAATTAAAGTCTCTACAAGAATGGGTCAGATAATGAACTGATCAGGGTTCCCGCAAGATGTTATCATGTTAGAGGTTGTATCTCAAAAGCTTTTAGAGACTCTTAATTCTTCACGTACAGCAGTGAAAACTTTCATACCTCACTGACTTTTATCCCTGTTTCACTGTCCACCTATCCCTCAGACTGAGATATGTGTGTGCCCCCTATACATAGATAACCCCCCTCCATTTTAATGAGCATTTAGTTAATATGGAACTACTGTGGGACAGAGATTGGTTTGAGTGTCAAAATATTAATTCATAATTTTACAGTGAAGAAGATATTTCATGCTTGGCAAGCATGAAATCTAAACAAGGGGAATTAATTGTAGACTTTTAACGTTCAAATGTTATCAGACTACGATGCATCCACCCATCCTATATGATCATAAAGCAGCAAGACTACTTTCCCCTGTGCTGCACATACCGGGACACCAACATTTGCATTTTGGTCTCTTCAAAAACTAATATAATAAATATTGTATTTATTGAATGCTTATTATATGGTAGGCACTATTCTAAGGGATTTGCATGCTTGTGTTTAAACCCTATGGTAGCCATGCGTATCCTATTCTAGTCACACAGACAAAACCCTTTAGGTTCAGAATTTTAGGGATTTGCCTGAGGTTAATTCAGCTGTTGGCATTGTGCACTGGACTCCAGGCCTGTTGGACTCCAAAATCATAAGCTTCTTTTGTTTATAATTGACACATTCTTTCCTTCACTCCACTTATATCTCCTGCGGTGCATTTTCTTTTTTTTTGGCTTGAGATCTATTCTTGAAATGACTCTGGGCAACTCCGTTCTGATTGAGCCTGTCTTGTTATATCAAGGTTTTTGAAGAACACTTCCTTCTGCCCCATTTTTCATGCACATTTTATACCTTTTTAATAAAAATACTGATTAGATGTTTAGCATCATGAATATCACACTCTAAAAAATCTGAAAATTAGACAGATTACATCACTTTCCTGTTGTGCTGGGGGATATGGTATTCAGACCCACATATCCTAGCTCTGGAGCCCATGTCCTTACCACTAGGCTGTCCTGCCTCGTAGCACAAAGAGCCCTGAAAGGCTATCACTCTGCTGCTCCGTGAGCGCACAGGGAACCCTCAACACCCAGCACCACACGGTTACATAGGAGGCGCTTCATCAATGTGTATAAACCAAAGAACTAACTTAGTCCCACCACACAGCAGTCACTCATTTGAATGGATGGAGCTACATTCAAATACACATATTTTTAGAAAAAGACAGCATTCTTGCTTTGGAGTTTTTTGGTTTTTTTTTTTTTTTTAATTTTAACAAGAAATAAAAAGGAATATACTTTAATAGCAACATAATCAGAACAGTGCTTTTCATATTTCTTCTACAAGGTTAAAATCTTGAATAAAATTTCTATAGATCTTAAAAAAAATCTTACCTTTTGAACAACAACAAAAGAAGTAAATAGACAAAATACACTTCTCTGGTAAAAATCTGATATGAGGCAACTTTTTAAAACCCTACACCTTTAAACTGAAAATATTTACCTATTATAAAATATTGTAGAAAAAAGCTTTAAAATCCAAAACTTAAACCAGTCTGTCAATTAATATTTGTTTTAAGAGCTAAATATACAGGCAACACATTCCCTGCTGTTTGAGCATCTTACATTCTAGTAGGGGAGACAGACAATAAACATGAAACAGGAGTGGATGAAAATTCTGAAGACTGATAATGCTATGAAGAAATAAACTAGAAAATGTGATGGAGTGTATCTGGAACAGCAATTTATCTTGATGGATTAGGTGATTTTTTTTGTGTGTCTATTTTAAGGATGACTCTGCACAGCCCTATTCTCTTAATCATCTGTAGATATTACTATAGCTTCATCTGGCTCTTTCACTTCTTTCTTAAACTTTGTAAGATTCCCTGTGATTTAGGAATTTTTATCAGATTGTCCCTGCTGTTTATCTTCTCTCATCTATTACGCATAGACCACGGTGGCCCCTTTTAATCTGCTGACACAGGTTTTTCTTTAGCTTGGAAAATTCCATATGCTGTACAAGAAACTATTGTTTCCCTTTCATCCTTTTTACCCTTCTGGACTGCCAAGTATTCACGTTGGGTCTCCCCTGCATATTCTTTAACTGCTTTAAATCTCCCTCCTGATTTCTGTCTTTTAGGACTTGTTTTTGTGTGGGCCAAGTGCTTCACTCACTTGCTCTTCCAGGGGATGATTTCAAGTATCCACAAAGATCATCTTTTTTAGTCTGGAAAAATCATACTTTTAGTTCCTCTAGGTCTTTTTGCTGCTTTGCTAGAATTTCCTTACAGTGCTCTTACTCAATTTCATTCAGGATGGGGTCTGTCTTCTTGAATAGCTTAATGCTGGTTGCTTTGGTTTCTCTCTCACTTGATTGCTGTTGAATGAAGGGTTGTATATAGGGTTGTTTTTCTCATCTGCTAGTTGATTCTCTGTCACTGGCTTCCTTAGGTGGCTGATGCCCAGAGAAGGCAGATAGCATAGCAGCTGTCCTTGTCAGTGAAGCTGCCATCCAAATGCCCACCCAACCTCAGGATAGAGAGGACATGGTCCAAACTTCAGGATTCAGGAAATCCTCACATTTCAGGTCATTCTCTCCTCGGCAAAGAGGGAACACAGAAGCACTGAGTTTTCAATGCTGCCCTTGCCCCACGGGGTCCAGGGGTCTCTGCGAGCCAAGCATTTTCCAGGATCCACACAATTCAGGGTCTCCCTTAAGACTCTTCTAGGCTGGTCCCCAGACTCTCTTCCAACCAGAAGCAGGGAGTCTCACAACACTGTCTCACTGGCAGCCCCCAGGCACCCCACCTGGCTACGCTAGACCATCAACTCCCTTGTTTCAGGGAAGTCAATGGGTCGGAACTAGAATCTGGAGAGAAAGGGAACTATGGGACTTTGCATCCATCTTCCCAGAGTTGAGTCCAGATGAAGTTAACAGCTATATTAAGTTGCTTATAAGCAGTACATAGTATCAGACAGCTGCACTGACAACTGTGTTCATGAAGCCAGTGAACAAAAACATTTAACTTTTCTATTATCTGACTCCTGAAATGCCAACAACATGTAAGGGTTAGAACAGGACAGGTGGGGGAATTGTAGATAAATGCCTCTTACTTCATTGAAATCCCGATAAGACAATTATGTTTGGGATGTTTCCGGTTAGAAAAATTCTTAACTGACTCAGATTTTGCAGGTGGTCTTGCCTGTTAAAAAGTTAGCCTCAACTGTATCTTCCAACCAAGGGAATGGCTTCTGCTTTTGCAAAGGAATCTACCAAAAGTTCTACAAGAAAACAGAGTAACAAGAAAGTAAAATTCGTATGAAGTGCCTTTCTAATTATTACACAGAGAGAGGACTGTTTCTGGAAAGGATATGAAGTAAATGAAGAACAATTAAAACAAGAAGTGCTTCATGAAACTTCTTGTGGCTGTCAAAAAAACAACAACAAAGAAAAACAAAACAAATAACTCAAGAGAAACCTAAGTAGTTTGGCCATACCTATGGAAAAGGGGTCACCTTTAAAAAGGATCTCAATACCTTTAATCCATAAAGATAAAGAAAGCTTGCCAGAAAATGGTGCAATGAATCAAAGGAGCAGTGCTAATGTCCAGCAGGACATTTTTACCATCACAGGCAATTACAACAAGGATTCAACAACAACAAAAGTTGGTGGAAAAGTCAAATGGCAAAGCAGACAGCAAATACTACGTGGATAAAGGAGAAGTTTTTTTTATAAATGGTATTTATTTGCCAACCAAGCCTACTACTCTGAGATACAACCTTGAGAAGCTGATTAATGTACAAACTATTTATAGTGAGGCATCTCAGGGTAATCTGAGCTTCTCTTTTGCTTTCAGCATGACCTGTGTCACCTGAAGTGTCATTTGACTGGACATTTACAAAATCACAGTGTCCTTAAGTAACTGAATTAAACTTTCTTATGTACCCTTTGGCTTTGAAGCAGGTTTTACATAAAATGTCCCTGAGACTGAAGTCCGTTCCTGAAGCTCTTCTGTGAGATGCCTCTTCCTTCTGGCCACATACTTTATTTACATCTGGCCTAGATCTCCACTGCAGAAATCTGATTTACTGCCTGGCTCTGCCGCCTCAGAAGAGATAAATGATCCCTATGTGGTCACTGCCTTTAAATATACCAAAGCTACTGCTCACAATGAGTGAAAACATCTTCAGCCTTTTAGAAAACTCTTCTAACATAAAAGACAATCTGTAAACACAACTCAGAACTTAATCTAATGAGTTCTGGATAAACAAAGCAAATGTAATGCAGCCTATTAATTATGGAGGAATATGAACCCAGTTCATTTGATGCAACCTGGCTCTTCCCACCATGATGTACCCACCTATTTTTGCTGTCAGTGTTCTTGCACCATTACATACCTGACATAAAAAAGTAATAAATAGTCATAAACTTCACTCAGCCTCTGAATAGTAATTTTCAGTCATTTTGTAATAGGTTAAATTATATCATTATTCAAAATGTGGGCACATTTGCTATGAGAGGTTTTATGCAATTTCAAGAGTATGCAATGATCTTAACTGAGATTTTTTTTTTCATGTGGTGGAATTGTGACCCGATAAAAGCTTAATGAATTAGCAAAACAACTTTATACCTGCATATTTCCTTTGATTAATTACACAATTACATCGTAGAGAGATGTCTCTTTATATAATCTTTGAGTAAATAGGTCTCTTAAAGGAGCCGACTGAGGAATCATTCACTTTGGCCTCAGTACTTAACACATGCTGAACATGCTTAACAAAGAAACGACATCAGACTGCCTGCCTCTTCAGAAGGAAGAATAGAAAGAGAGGAATTGCTTTCTCTCTGTCCTCCAGTACTCACTTCTACAAATGAGAATGGACCGTAGGCACACTTTTTGGCTCCAATCATCGTTAACAAGCATTACTGGCAGCTATCAAGCAAGGAGGATAATTTATAGGTAATAATATCTTACTCTGATGACATGGAAACCAGCTCTATCCCTCTTTTATACTTAACAGTCAACACGAGCAGAATTCATACTTCACTGTCTTTCTTCTGACTAGTGCTATAGACCATCATTAGGCTGGCCGGTCCAGTATCTCTTTGCTGTGGCTGTGCCCTCTCTCCACCCCAAAGGTCCTGTATTCGTACCTCCTGTCAATTCCATCCGCTCTCTCTCATCCATCAATTCCTGGTCTTTAATAAATTCACGCACACCACAGTCACTGATCATTGCTTTATTTTTTACTTATTCCTGGTACAGGTACATTTTAAAGCATGTCAGTAATTAAAGAAATAAACAATTGCTTTCTCCTTTTTATTTTAGAAATTATTTGAGTTTTATCATTGTATGAAGGCTTCTAGATTGTGGCAGCTGATAAATATATAATTTGGGATTTGTGACTTTGGCTTTTATCATTTAGTATTTTTTTTTTTTTTTTTTTTTTTTTTTTTTTTTTTTTTTTTTTTTTTTTTTTTTTTTTTTTTTTTTTTTTTTTTTTTTTTTTTTTTTTTTTTTTTTTTTTTTTTTTTTTTTTTTTTTTTTTTTTTT
>RJWK010067070.1:0-11686 GCA_004363435.1 Platanista minor | reverse complement strand
GTGAGCCATGGCCGCTGAGCCTGCGCGTCCGGAGCCTGTGCTCCGCAATGGGAGAGGCCACGACGGTGAGAGGCCCGCGTACCGCAAAAAAAAAAAAAAATAGGTTTAAGTCATTCCAAACCAACCAAACTTCCACTGCATTTTGAAAAGAGTGTTTTTAACTAGTGTAAAAATTGCCTGTTTTTCTCTCTCATCAAAATACTCTTCAAAGAACTAGAGTTCTAGAAATACAGAAAGTGCTGATGAAATGTTAATAGAAAGGAAATGAATTATTCTTCTGGCAAGGATTTGTTTATTCTGCCAAATTATATTTTAAGTAAACTATACAAATTAAAATTATATTTTTGACCTTCATACAGTCAACTTAAATTGAGCCTTACTGGCAATTCAGTTTCAGGGAAAGCTATCTACAGGCTATAAATTAGTTAAATACACTTTTGTTTTAAAAAATGATTTAAAAAATCTACCTAAGACAGATAGCTCTTAATTCGATAGCTCTAAAATGCACATTTATCTATACATTGATAATCTACTTGCAAACAATATAATAATCAGTTGCCAGGCCTAAAAAGCCCTTTTAATGTCTAGAATTCAGTCACTGACTTGTACTTCCGGAGCCTGTCTCTGACCTGATAGCTCTTTCCAAAAGAACAATCATAATGAGTACTTTTAGCTTTCTTTAAAGTCTGTGAGACTAAATTAATTAGAAATTGGTCTAGATTAGAGAATTGAAAATATTTAAACACTTAAAAATTTGGGAGCTTCACATGCTACAGTCAGAATTTAATAACCAAAATGTGAACTATTAAAGACAGTCATCAATGCACTTTTTGTGTCTGTGCTTATTACTACATTTCAACATCACTGACTTAGAAAGCTTAATGTTAATATTATAAAATATTTTAGGTAGAATTTACAGACCATCCTCAAAGCATTTTTAAACTTTGTCACCTTTGAAAACCCCAAACTTCCATGCCCTTTAATTATATTTGCAATTTCAAAATAAATTAAATAGTATGACTTAAACCCAATCAAATATAGTATTTATTAATCTTCTTCTATTTCCATTTCACTCCAGAAATCTACCTGTTTCCCCTTTTTCAGTGAATAATCACTGGTTCTAATAAGCTGGGTAAAGATCTTATTTACTGAGTCTCTCATGTAGGCAGCCATTTTAAAGAACTCATTAGGTATGTTTTCTTACTTAATTGGGGAACTCTCCAGAATGGGCTACATTGGCTCCTCTTTTTCACTTAGAGTCTATAATTTAATGTTCCTCAGATATATCGCTCTGTCCCTGAGTTCCTGAGTTTGCTTTCATACACAATTGTTAGACCAAAGATGAAAAGGTTTGTTTTTATGCCTGTACAAAATGAGGGACCCTCTGGACAGCTCTTATAGAGTGCCCACGAATTTTAATGATTTGCAGCCTTTTTGGTATTTCATTTCATTTATCCTCTGTATTTGAAAGGATGACTAGTAAGATAGCAACTGAGATATTTCAGAGATGTTTTATTTGTTAAGCAAGACCATTAGAGATTCAGTGTGAGATTTCTCAATATTTTAAGCCTGATCACTCTTATTCCAAAATTTAAATGTAATTTATTTTCAAGTAGTACATACTCCTTTTCCAAACCTGTATATTCCCCAGATTCATCTCCTGCTTTCTGCACTCTATGTGTGTTTCATGCATTATGGAAGTTTATAAATGTAATTCAAGTCAGCATACAAAGCAATATTACGTAAATGTTCTAACACAAAGAAAAGCAGATGGTCAAGAATACTGTACACATGCTTTGTAAGCCAACTCCCACAGATTGCTTATCTTCAGATTTTTTTTCCCAAGTAGAATCAATCATCAGACAAGTGATTTAAGATGCTTTATTATGGAAATATTCCTCTTGAAGAACAACAACAACAAAAAGCCATTTCAATTACATTTTCATTTTAAAGAGAGTTATGTTTCACCCTCTTGATAAGTTTATTGTTATGAAGTCTGAGCTAATTATCTCCATCAACTTATATTCTTCTTCAAAGAGTCTGGAAAGAAAGTTTTGTGACTCTCATTCCTGAATTTCTATTATATTAGTATGGCTAAAAGAAAACAAATCGTATGAAATAAATGTTTGTCTTAGGCAGTGCCTCTAAATTTATGTGAATTTCATGATTGCTATATTCAGTCGAATTGTATAGTTCATATTCTAGATGGAAACCTAATGCTCATTGCTCCCTCCCTCTTAAAATTTATCAGGTTTAAAAGAAGTAACTATTGGGTTTTTTGTTTGTGTGTTCGTTTGTTTTATTTTGTTTTGCTAGATGATTTTTAAGCCCTAGTTGCATAACGCAGGCAATAGTTCAACAAGTTCTTTAAACAAAGAAAGAACTAAACTAAACTGAACTCAGATTCACTAGTTGAGTGTGACATAGGTGTGTGCATAGGTAATGTGACTGATCTTACCTAATGAAATTGCATCAACATAATATATTAAAATTTATTTATATGTAAATTAATAGTTCACAGTGAACTCTTATTTGCATCATATTCAATTCCTCCAGTATTCCCAGAAGGTAAGATGTTTTAGCCCAAATTTAGAATAGGAAACAGAAACAGAAATGACAAGGAGCAGCCAAGTCTCACAAAGGAAATTCTAATTTGAGCAGAGCTCACTCTGATAGCTGACTCCATTCTGAGTCCTAGGATTTTCCATTGTACCAAAGCTGCTCAGTTGTACAACATAATAAGGCCAGTTTCATACTTGCTTCTGCATTTTTTTTTTCATTTCTTGTTTTGATAAATGCTATAATATTGAAGACATGGTTCATACAACTGATGTATATAATAGATGACAGATAGATAGATAAATAGATGCTAGATAGCCTAATTTTAAATTACTTGTTGTTTAGGTCTTGTAGGGTTATAATTCTCTATCCTTTAATTTTTGAGAGTTGTAAATAATTTATAACATTAAAGGAAAATAACATATTTGACTTAGGAGTTTATTTCCTTACCAATGTGAGGTATAAATGTTTGGTATTACATTTTCTTTAATATAACAGCTTTACTGCTATGTAATTCACATACCATATAATGCACTCTCTAAAGTATACAATTAAATCAGTATTTTGACAGAGCTGGGCAACTATTATCACAATCAACATTGGGACATTTTCTTCACCCGAAAAGAAACCCCAGCATTAGAAGTCAATCCTTATTCCCCCCGCAAACCCTCAACTCCAATTCTTGGCAACCACTCATCTACTTCCTGTCCCTATGGATTAGTCTATTCCAGATATTTCCTATAAATGGAATCATGTAATATTTGCTCTTATGTAACTGGCTCCTTTCACTTACCATAATGTATTCAAGTTCATCCTTGTAGCATGTATTAGTATTTCATTTTAATTGTCATGTAATATTCCATTGTATAGATATATCCACATTTTACTTATCCATTAATCAGTTGATGAAAATGTGGGTTGTTTTCACTTTTTGTCTATAATGAATAATGCTGCTATAAATATCTGTGTACAAGTTTTTATATGATCGTATGTTTTCAGTTCTCTTGATAATTATGAAGGAGAAACAGAGCCAGACACTGGCCAAAAGTGGTAATGACAGCTTTTAATCAGAAACTATTGCAGCAAGGGAAAAGAGACTTCAGTGTAGAACTGAGGTTCAATTTTGAATATAGCAGAAAACAAGTAGAGATCTACAGCCAACAAGCAGAGTAAGGGATGGAAAATTCTAAGAGAAGACATGGGGGTGGGGGAGGTGATTCTTACTGAACAGGCTTAATGAGATTCTGCTAAAGATAGGCCAAGAACTTGGACATCAAAGTTGGGGTATGAGAAATTTGATCAGATATCAATGGTGGTCAAATATGAAGGGTAGAGGTATTCTCATTAAACTAACTTGGCAGGATTTTTGCTGAAACTGGACTCAGAAAGGATGGACACAGAAGGCCAAAAAGTAGAGGCCTAGTTGAGAGAAGGGCTCTGAGGAATCTAACTAAAGTTTGGTTGAGGAGAGAATCATTTACCTAGGAGTGCAGTTGCTGGGTCATAGGATAACTCTATGTTTAACCTTTCGAGGAACTTGCAGACTGTTTTCCAAAGGGGCTACCCCATTTTACTCTCAGACACAGGCCCCAGCAATGTATGAGGGTTCCAGTTGTTCACATCTTCAACAAGAATTATCATCGTTTGTCTTTTTTATTATAGCCATTCTAGTTGCTGCAAAAATTATCTCACATTTCCATAATGGATAGTGATGTTTGATGTTTACTGTCTTTTCAGGTGCACGTTGGCCATTTGTATGTCTTCTTTGGAAGAATGTCTGTCCCTTTGCCCATTTTTTAAACTGAGTCTTTGTCTTTTTATGATTGAGTTGTAGAAGTTATTTATGTATTTTAGATGTAAGTCTCTCATCAGATATATGACTTGCAAATATTTTCTCCCATTCTGTGGGGTTTTTTTTTTTTTAACTTTCATGGCTTCATTTGAAGCACAAAAATTTTTAATTTTGATTAAAAATTAAATTTTGAAGTCCAATTTATTTTTTCTTTTGTCGCTTGAGCTTCGCTTGAGCTTTTTGTATCATACCTAACAAGGCCTTGCCTAAGGTCATGGCATTTTACTCCTGTATTTCTTCTAAGAGTTTTAGAGATTTAGGTCTATGATCCATTTTGAGTTGTTTTTTCTGTTTTTGTATGTGGTATGATGGAGGGGTCCAACTTCACTTTTTCAACATTGCATTTTAGCTGAATATTATGACAAACATCATAATAGGGGCAAGTCTTAGGCAAAATATAATTTTGTTACACAATAGCCTGATTTTGTAGTACTATTTTCACTTCCATACTTTTCCATTGCAAAGAATAGTATTTACATAATGTAATTGTCCTTACAGCTGGGTTTCTGATTGTTTTATTTCCTCAGAAGAACATTATTTTTTTAAATATCTACTAATGGTCTTCCATTCAGCAACTATTTAATAAATGTGATTTATAAATTGATTCTGCCTACAAATATGTTGAAGGGATCAGCATTAAGTGAGACTGAAAAAAGAAAAGGGAGGAAAATTCACATTGATTCCATTAGATTGGATTTTCATCAACTGCACATTGACGACTGGAGGGAAAAAAAAGCCCAAATATTTATTAATATTTGACATAATGAAAAATATTATTTACCACCCATTGGCCTTCAAAGTTTTAAAGATAAAAATTTTAAATTATCCCCTAATTAACCTTGTGGAACAGAATTACAGCAATAATATTTCTAGTGACAGGTAGCTTTAATATATGATACAGATCCCAATACCTGCATCCGTGGCATTGTCTCGGCAATATTCCTTAATGGGGCTTTTCTCTCAGCTGGAAGCCCCTTTCTTGACTTATATGCTCATAGAAAGCCCTTACTGAGTGATAAATTCATGGCAAGGACAAGACAGTTTTCTAAATGGGCAGTCTCTTCAGCATCACACACTTTATGACAAGAATAAAAATAGAGAATAATCTATATTTGACTAACCTCACCAAATGTTGTTTTGAAAATTGCTGAGAAAGCTTAAAATAACTACTTTGAACTTGTTTATGATTGTCTTAATTCTGTTTCTTCACTGGGCTTTGAGGAGAACTCTGATCTTTGGCTAATGTTTAGTTTGTACACTTTGCTAGCAAGCATTTTTCATTTTTGAGTGGGTTATAGATCACATTATTAGTGAATGGATTATAGATCACATTTGCTGGTCCTTACTCCTCTTGAAATAGATTTTAGCACAACTCCTATCTGGAAGGTTAATGTAACCTGACTTATTGATGTAAACTGGGCATATCCATTTGTAAATAGTCCAGATGAAGCTAAAATAAGATCATCAGGCCATTAGAAGGGTCGTTTACATTTTGTTATTATAGTAAAATGGACTTCTATTGAGAAACTGCCCTTATGTTGGCTGGGGAGTGTGGAAATATAATCTCTAAGTACCTCCTTAGAATAAATGTTTATGTAAAGGGAAAAATTACATAGATAAAATACTGCTAATATTTTCATCTGCCGATATCTAAGCCATTCTTGATAAGCATTAGGATTACCTACTCTGCTTGCTCTTAATTCCTCTTTCTTTTCTTGTAAGACTCCATGTCTTATGATAAATGATTTCACTGCTTCCTTTTAATTTTAATAGGAAAAATGTAAGGTTTCCATAGTTTTTTATTTTCAAAAAGTAACTCAGGGTTTCCCTGGTTGCACAGTGGTTGAGAGTCCGCCTGCCAATGCAGGGGACATGGGTTCGTGCCCCGGTCCGGGAAGATCCCACGTGCCGCGGAGCAGCTGGGCCCGTGAACCATGGCCGCTGAGCCTGCGCGTCCGGAGCCTGTGCTCCACAACGGGAGAGGCCACAACAGTGAGAGGCCCACGTACCGCAAAAAAAAAAAAAAAAAAAAAAAAAAGTAACCCAATCTCATAAAAAGGATCGTTCACAAAGCTGTTTAGCATTAACCTCATTTAATTCCTTCATCATGCTTCAAAAGACCCATCCCCCTTCTATGTTGCCAATATCTAGACATCACCACTTCCTCATTCTGGCAGTTTAGATTATACATTTCAGTTGTCTTTCAGAATTCAATTGGGTTAAAAGAGAAACTCATTAAAGCCCATTGCATTATGTCTATTTTTTTGCCATTGTCTTCATGTGCCAGTTCAAGTTTTTAAGCATTATCTTCAAGAAGACCTCAAAGGGGCTTCCCTGGTGGCACAGTGGTTGAGAGTCCACTTGCTGATGCACGGGACGCAGGTTCATGCCCCGGTCCGGGAAGATCCCACATGCTGCGGAGTGGCTGGGCCCATGAGCCGTGGCTGCTGAGCCTGTGCGTCCGGAGCCTGTGCTCCGCAATGGGAGAGGCCACAACAGTGAGAGGCCCATGTACCCACCAAAAAAAAAGAAGTCCCCCAAAATATTTTATTAAATCCAGGTAGACAACATCTATATAATTATTTTATTAATTCTCTTTCACCAAAATCTAACCAGCATATGATGTAGTTTCAGAGTGATCTATTTAAATTCCATTCAAGTTTCTGACATGGTAGATAAAGTCAAGAGGATTCCCTCTGTGTATTTCTGTTTAATTGTTCTCACTGCTCAACAAGATTTCATTTTTCCTATTATATCATTATAATATTATATATTCTTTTCCATTAGCTTTGCCTTTGAAATTGTGATGGATAATTTTATAATTTTTAGATAATCAAACATCAGTTTACTGTGATTTTGAAAGTAAATAAAATCTTATGATCTCTGGTTACAACTATTACAGGAAACTAGACATGATGTTAAGTTTTTCAGCAGGGATGAGTTTTATCAAACAGCTGTATAACGTTGTAGAAGGGAAAGGCTGCATGTTCTGTCAGATGACACATTATAAAAGTTAGGAATAGTTAATAGCTACAAGCAAAACATAAAGGTTGGACTGCTGCTACAACTGGATAAACACTCATGTTCCTCAATCAGAATTCAGGTTATTTGTGACCTTTTAAAAATGAGAGTAGTAGAAACCATATTTAGAATCTCATTTTTTTGTGAGTAAGCTGAGGCCGAATAAGTTTAAGTGGTTTGCCCAAAACCACACAGTTCACTAAAGGTAAAGCAAAGCGCCAAGACTCCAGTTTTTCCAGTGCTTTCCCACTGCTGACTGTCGTTACTAAGAGATAGCCAAGCCATGAGTATGCTCCATCTTATTAACACTGAAAATCTCTAAGATGCCAGCAAGAATAAATTAAGTAAGCACTTATTAAGTACTTACTGTGTCTCCAGCACTGAGTCAAATATTATGAGATAAAAATAGAAAGAGAATACTCTTCTCTTTCTATTTTCATTCTATAATAATGTTAAACTTCTCTCTTAATGCAGTGAAGTTAACGTTTACAAAGATGCAAGTTATACCCCATCTTCTCTCTTTGCAAATAGGGTATAAATAAACAACTACCTGGGAATCTTTCTAAGGCAAGGTCTTTAGTGTTGAATTTTATTGTGCAAACTGATTGCAACTATGGGCCAAGAGGAATATTTTCTGTCTCTTTTCTACAGCCAGTAGTGTACTGAAGCTGGCTTGTACTGGCTTGCAAGAGCTGATTTTGATATCCCTCCCCAGCTCAGTGCTCACTGATGTCAGGTTAGTCGCTTGAATCAGCCCTGATGGGAATATTTACACCACAGAAATTGGCAAATGCTACAAAAATACTCTCTCTCCCCGAACCAGCATCTGCTTTAAAACATTTACCAACATGCCAGTGTACAACACCAGCATTGGCTGAGCAAAATTGGACAAGTTATTTTACTTCTTGAGATATTGACTGCATCTTCTGTGAAGTGGGGATTGTAATATATACTATAGCATATATCACAGGATTTTATGAGGATCATGTGACAGTACTTTGAAACTGTATGAAGTGGAATTATTAATATCACAATGAGAGTTATATGTTCACTAATAAAATATGAGACTTGGCAAAACCAATATAATGTAAGTAGATCTAGAGTTTCTTAACACTAAATCTACACTCAACCTGACCATGTACCTGGTCAGATAGAAAGAAGGGTGGGCTTCCCTGGTGGCGCAGTGGTTGAGAGTCCGCCTGCCGAATGCAGGGGACACGGATTCGTGCCCCGGTCCGGGAGGATCCCACGTGCCACGGAGCGGCTGGGCCCAGTGAGCCATGGCCGCTGAGCCTGCACGTCCAGAGCCTGTGCTCCGCAACGGGAGAGGCCAAAGGGTGAATTCAGAGTTAAGGTCAACGCCTGATTCCTATAGTAGACATCAAGTAACATAAATAGGTACCAAATAGAATGTAGAGATTTTTAGGCCTAAAGTAGTATCTCTGTACCTTTTCCCATGCTGTGAGTCCTCTAGGCCTCTGATGAATTAGGCTGATGAAGGTGGATAAAACATTTTCTGTATGTAGACTACGAAGGGCTTCAGCAGAAAGAATTTTCTGTCTTCTTTTTGTCACCTACTTCATACAGAGCTCTGCATATAAAGGACACACAGAAAAAAATAATTGATAGATTTGACCTTTTGAGGTTACAAATTCCTGCTTTCATTTTAATGACACTTCAAAATTCTTTAAGAAGCCTTATTCAAATCTGCATGGAAATCCCTACCCTTTGCTTCAATGTCATTGCCTTTGGCATTTGCAATGTGGTTAAGTAAGTTACATGTTGAAACTAAAAAATCATCTTCTGACTTCACACACTTTTGAGAGTGTTCATGGGAAAAGTGGGTCCTTTATACTGGTCAGCTCTTATTTACCTTTGAAAAAAACAAAGAAAACCGAGAAAGTTCTGTGCAAAGAACACATCATTATTGACACTAGACTGTTAATCACCAAACACCTTACAGATGTTTATTTTTCCCCATGTGAACTCTGTGTTGCAAATAGTCCTGAGGACTTGCTATTCCTAGCTGAATGCTCTGTAGAAGCTAAGGAATCCAATTCTTTTTTAGTTAAAACTGAAATCATCATAACCAGATAGATGTGGGCTTAAATCCTGGTCCCATCATCTACAAATTCCATGACCTTAATCTGTTTCTTTAACCTCCCCAGGCCTTGGTGTCCTCATCTGTGAAATAACATCTATTCAGAGGTTTGTGGTGAGGATTAAATGAAAAAACCTACATACGTAGAGTTCTTAACACTACCATTTAATAAATTGCTTACATTTTTACTCCTGGGTTTACTCCGAGCTTGCCAAATCACATTAAATACGCTACTCTGTCCTTTTGTTTCCTCACACAAGAATTGGATGTAAGATCTATCACTTTTTGCTTCTCTGGAATAATAGAATAACTCATGGTGGACTGAATTATTCTCAGTGAATACAGTGCTGGAAGTTCTTTTTTTTTTTTTTAAAGAAGTTATCACCAACCCTAGTTTTGTGACAAGATAAGCCATCTCATAATCTTAAAAGGTGTCATGAATGTTGCCACAACAGTTTTTTTTAAAAAGTAAGTTTTATGCAGTTTTAAAAAGCAATTCATGTTATGTAGTATACCGCAGACTGGGAATACAATGAAAGGACGATTTGAACAGTTGAAAATAAAACAGCAGAGATATTCCATTTCAATATGCCAGGGATGATTGCTTTTAAGTTTTACATTTTTTAACCTGTACACACATTCTCCTCCTAACAGTGAACCAACATATTGACAAATGTGGAAGACAGAATCCCAGAATATAATACTCATATATAATATTCAGATATTATAAAAGAATTAGTTTTGGAGGGTGGAGTGTAGAATTGGGAAGATGCAAACATCTTCTGCAAAGATGTATTATAGAAAGCTAATTCTTTTATAATATCTCAAATTTCTGTAGCTATTTTACAACCAGAAGCCATGTTATTTTACCTTTAACAGACTCTTCCTCTGGAGCCAAGCACAAAGCTCAGTTGTGGGAAGATAAATATGGGAGGAGAAATAGAGAAGACTCCTTCGGAAGTAAGAATGCACGGGCATAATATGCTGTGTGCTCCATCTCCCATCCCAGAGAAAAGAATTTCTGGACTCATGAATGGAAATTTTGCATATAGTATAAATACTAAATTAAAACTCTTGGCACAGTGGGATTTCATACTCTGTATTCAAATTCTAGACATTTTCATGGTTGATTTTAAGAAGAATAAAAATGTTTTAAGAGGAAAAAATATTATTACTTCTAAACGTTTTGGCTTCTCTGTTTAAACATAAATACAAATTAATATTCCTTGTTTGCCAATGTGTTGAGTGTGAGCTGTCATCAGTATATTAATTACTACTTTTGAATATAACATTTTTTGCTTTTATTTCTAAAACATGGGTTTCTTGAAATAATCATTTATTTTGGCTCATAAGGTGATTATTTAATTTATTATGAGATAAAATTGAACATATTGCAGGCTTTAAAATTAAATAGCACCTATTAAGTGTGTTAAGCAAAATTTTAGAAATGGAGACCTGTTTGAAATAAAAAGGTGTTTATTTGGGGTTTGTTAGGATTGTGGCCCAGGAGACATATATTCAAGAAGCACTTGAATTGTGTTCCACAGGACTATACAATAGGAGAGGCTTATATAAAGGCAAAAAATGCAAGGTTGCAGTTAGTTACGTGAGTTGTTTATCAGTAATTATAACTGGAGCTGGGAAGAAATAAGGGTGTTTGTTAAGTAAAGAGATTGGTTGGAATCCGAAATGGTTGCATAGTTACAGGGAGAGACCTTGAGACCGTAAGGCTGCAGCTGGCAGGTGTTTTTCTGAATATGGCTGGTGGTGTGCTTGGGCCTGGTACAGTTCAAAGACAGTTCAGGTTTTCAGTGGTGCAGAGATGTGTATGAGACCAGATCCTCAATAGCCTCCCAACTCCATTACGTATGCCTGCCTGTGATTACCTGTTATAATATCAATTTGTCACCAAGTACCTTTGCTTTGCAGTATATTAAAAACTAAAAGAAAGGGCTTCCCTGGTGGCACAGTGGTTGAGAGTCTGCCTGCCGATGCAGGGGACGCGGGTTCGTGCCCCGGTCCAGGAGCGGCTGGGCCCGTGAGCCATGGCCACTGAGCCTGTGCATCCGGAGCCTGTGCTCCGCAACGGGAGAGGCCACAGCAGTGAGAGGCCCGCGTACAGCAAAAAAAAAAAAAAAAAAAAAAAACAAAAA
>RJWK010067069.1:0-11685 GCA_004363435.1 Platanista minor | reverse complement strand
TTCCAAGGCACTTTGTGAGCAAGCTTTACCTTGACAAGTTGGAGGAAGTGTATTATCTTTCAGAGGAGGTGGGGATGACTAAGGTTTGCCTCCTGACGCTGACGGAGGGTTACTTTAGGATCTGGGAAAGCGCAGCCTGCCTCTCTCACACTCCTTGTGTCCACTTATGTTTTGGCAACACGGGACTATTTCCTGCAATCTTTCCTTCCTGATTAATCTGTACTCTTCATGTACAACTTTGCTCAGCATCACCCACTCCATCCATTGTCCAGGAGGTTGGTCCTCCTGGAATAACTTGAACACCTCTCAGCATGGAACTTATTACAATGTTTTTAATTATCTCTATTTAACATGTATTTTCCCCTGTGGACTGAAAACTTCTCAAAAACAGGATTTTTGCCTCAGCTTAACATTTTCCAAAATTAAGATGCATCCAAATTACCTAGGGATTTTTGTTAAACTTCAGATTCTCATTCAATAGGTCTGAGATGGGGCCTGAGACTCTGCATTTCTAACAAGCTCCCAGGTGATGCCAACGGCACATGTTCTTGGTCCACAATGAGTAATGAGAGTTTTCCGTGTTTTCTGGTGCTTTCAGGATACAGAACAGTATGGCTAATGGTGCTTATGCAAAGGGAGGAAGCTATTAACTATTATTTCATTGGGTTTCTATTCTGGCCTCACACTGGAAACACATGAGGAAGCTTTAAACAGTTCTATTGCCTATGTCCTACCCTGAGGAATTGTGATTTAATTAGATGGGAGTGGAGCCTGGACACTGGTAGGTTTTAAAGTTTGAAAGTGCCTCTTGGGTTGAGAACCACTGGTAGAGTCTGAAGATGGGGATTTTTCCTTCTTATTCCTGGGTCTATCACAGGGCCTGGGGTACTGGAGCCACTTAATGTAAGTTGGTTGAGTAAATTAATTCCTTCATCTTGGTTCGGGTTCAGTGTTTCCCAGACACATCCACATCTTCCGGTTGGGCAGAACATTTTCTTCAGAAGGAAGGTGGTGTGGAAGTGACACATTTATGACGTGACAAAGTCAAGGGTGAATGTGTCAGGGGACCCTGAATTAGGAAGGAAGTTGACTCTAGTGACATCTTACAGCTCTTAGTGGGTGGTAGAGGGGCCTCACTAAGGATGCCAGGCTTTTTAAAGTTATTGCAAGAAAGAAGCTTTGCTCAGATTATGTTCCAAGTAACCTTAAGAGTGAGTAACCCACTGCCAGCAATGAGCAGATTTAAATGAAACAGGTTATTGTTTAGTCCATTTATTATATTTAAAAATATTGGACATGGATGTAAGTAGTACAGGTATCTTAGCAAAGAGGATTATTGGGAAACCTCTACTGATCTCAGAAGAATCTTATTTTTTAAAAATAAATTTATTTATTATCTAATTTTGGCTGCATTGGGTCTTTGTTGCTTCCCGCGGTCTTTCTCTAGTTGCGGCAAGAGTGGGCTACTCTTCGTTGCGGTGCGCAGGCTTCTCATTGTGGTGGCTTCTCTTGTTGCGGAGCACGGGCTCTAGGCGCACGGGCTTCAGTAGTTGTGGCTGACAAACTTCGTTGCTCCGTGGTATGTGGGATCTTCCTGGACCAGGGCTCGAACCCGTGTCCCCTGCATTGGCAGGTGGATTCTTAACCACTGCGCCACCAGGGGAGCCCAAGAATCTCATTTTAATGAATAAGATTTCAAATGCTGAAAAGATTAGAACAGTCTCTAAGAAAGGCCTTAATAGTGAATAAAGAAAAATACAACAGTCCAGGGAGGCTCATGGCATCAGAAAAAGGGGAAAACGGTTATTTGAGAAGCAGTTTGTGGTAAAGGCTGCCTGCTGCCTGGAGTGGAATTGCTTCTGGGAATTTCGGTGGGCAGGTCCAGCCAAATGTCCAGTGGCTGGAGGCAGGCAGTTGCCAAAGCCAGAGCAGAGCTGCTCAGGGAGCCTAGGGTTAAATTTTTAGGGGTTCTGTGAACTAGTGGTTACCCAGAGCCATTATTATAATTTCAATTAAAAAAGCTTATATTGGAATAAACTGTAAGGAAATCAAACTAATAAATACTCAGAACTCTTTATTTCCTAATTATTTCACCACATTTCACTGTTATATAAGCCCTGGACAGTAACTTTATGGGGAAAATAATGTATAATGGCATACGACTGCGTGTTTGTTTCCTACTCCACATTCAGTGATATCATCATGAAAACGAGTGTTTACACCATGGAAATAGATAAATAGTGCGAACGAGGGTTTGATTCATTGTTTTGTTGACAGCATATAAAAGCTGTATGGTGCATAGACTGTCATCAAAATCCTCAGCAGGGTTTGATGCAACAACTGTAGTCAAATACATGGCTATTTCATTTGTGAAATCGATTAATATCCTCACTAGGTCACACAAATAAAGAGTATAAATAGTATCACATCAGTTCAGATCAGGCTTCACAATCAAATGAGTTCAGATCAGGTGAAGTATTGCCACCAAATGAGTAATGAAGAAACTTGTGGGTTTGGAAAATGGATAAGAGGCTGTGGCCAAACCTGGCAAGTCTGACCAGAGAACTGGAACCCTGGGAATGAGCTTGCCTTTGTCTACATGTTATATAGTTTTGCCTGCCTGTAGCCCAATCCCCTGCCTCTCCCATCCCATTCTCCCTTCTCCCTCCTCCTCCTCCTATCGGGAGATTTCTAGAGGGAACAAACAGAACACACACTTCTTTTCTTTCACATTCCTCAACAGCATTTTTATCATCTCCCATTCATATCAGATAAGAAAAGAGGTCTGATATCTTGTGAGAGTTTGACCTGGAAGTTGGGTTATGGATACACTCGCCTGGCATAATGACAGGGAAATAACAAAGGGATAACCATATGTGTTTGCAGTTCCCCAGGAAAGGTAATGATTCAGTTGTGGCAGATGGTTTTTAATGGTTTGCAAAACATCAAGTCTGGATTTTGGGGAAGACCAAATTCATTTAGAAGCTGACTCTGGGGATACATCTAGATTTAGCCAAAAATCTCAGGGAATGGAGCTTCAAAGGCAAGCATCATTTCCAATAATTTGCCTTTATCAAGAAACAGCCCATTTTAATGGGCCCTTCTTGTCGACATGCCTTTATTAATGGCAACTCTAGCTTCCCAGGCCTTGGTAGATCTCCATCCTATTCTGGGGTGCTCTGCTATCTTAGAATAAAATTCCCACTCAGTGACTGCCAAGGACTCAGAAAGAAAACAATACAAGAGTGTACCTGTCCTCCAAATATCACTGTTGACAACTTCACATAATTTTTTACCAAAGAACTCCTACTGCAGAGGATATAAAGTGTATCTAAAGAACCACACCCTTAGTGACTTTACTGCCTCCTGTTTTATCTTATATGTTTGTGAGAATTTTAAATTCCACACCATAAATTCTTCATTTTGACCTTAAAGAATGGATTTTCCTCAAACATTTTTAAGAAAAATTAGTACACCAGGAAGATACTTCATGCTTTTCTGGGGCTTGCATATTTGCTACCAGGATGCCAAAGACCCACGTGGGCCCATGTTCTTCAGTGTGAGAAGCATGGTATTGATATGTTTTCCTCTGAGTTGTCCTTGGAGGAGTGGACTTCAGGTACCATGTTGAGTTCATCTATATCTCCCCACTGGATCAAGCAGCCACATATCTTGGTTACAGAAGACACGGGTGTGAAGGGACCCCGTTAGCAGTTAGGTTATGATCTAACACTTTTGTTTACGTGTGTGCAGAGGCTGACACCCAGAAGAGTTGAAGGACTCATGGCCACAGAACCAGGACTCCTTGCTGGATCTCCTGACTCTGGTCCTGTTTGAATTTGGCTGAGAGTGTAGGAGGGGCTGATATCAGTGAGAGAGCAGTAGATTACGTGCAAGAACCAACCACCTCTCTTCCCTCTTCATGTGGCCTGGACAGTTTAAAGGAGTTGGAGATATATTTGCTGCATTTAATCTTTTGCAAAGGGCAAGTGTCTCTTCCTGACTTTTAAAAATTTGAATAATGATTCAACAATAATTCAAGACCCTGGCACAGGGCTTAGGCAGAGATTAGAGAGAAGGCTTATAAAGTCTCTGGCATGTATCTGCTACTCAAGAAGTGGTGGAAATGATTATATTAAAAATAGGACCAGTTAATTGTTTTGCTGTTTGATTGTTTGCTTGTGTGAGTGTGTGTGTGTGTGTGTGTTTGTGTTTGTGTGCCTTTAAAAGATCTTCCTAGATAGAATATCTGGAAAATTGGGAAAATGGGGAAGTTTCTAACACTGTCACTTTCTACTGAGACAGGTAGTCTAATGTCAATGAAATAATTATGATTATTAGTCTTTTAGAAAATATATTGCCTTTCTCTTTACATTAAGTTGCACTGAGGATTGTTATTATTCTGGCTTATATAATAGAATTACTCAGATTTTGATAAATTATCATTAAATACATCATTATTTTTGTCATAACTCTTTGTAAGTCATTTTAGATGATTTGGATTCCAGCATTTCAGAAATGACACTGATGTTTCTAGGATCCTTTGAGAGCATGAAGTTGCATCATCATGGGTTGAAGTCACCAGAGAAGAGCCAGAGAGGGGGTAACAGGTCTCTCACCTCCCCAGCAAGCTGGAAAGCCTTCCATTTGGTCTAGGTTCACTCTCCACCCCCACTGCCCTCTTTGCCAGGCTCCTCAACAGGAGAGAAACAAGGAGACATGGGAGAGAATTATCAAGTCTTCGAATAAAAGCCTGGAAGCAGCTATATGACTCAGTAGATGATTGGCCATCGAGAGAAAAAAATGACAGGATTGGACTGAACTTGTTAATTCATCAGACTTTTTATTGAACACCTATTATGTGCTAGGTGCTAGCCATAGAGTTGACTAATTTGTTCATCAAGTTCACAAATAGTCCCACAGAGTATTCTAAGCTAAGGATATAAGTGAGTTAAAGGCATTCTCTCATACTCATCCTCTATGATTAAGACTGCACTAATTTACCACCTTGCCCTGTTGGTTCTTCCTCCAGATTGACCTACAACCATAGAAGATAAATTGGGTCTTCTTCTCCAGTCTTGATCAAACAGATCAATAATAAAGTGATTTTGAAGGATATCTGAGGTGACCACTTTGGTTCCCAGGTTATGCTAACCTATGAAGGACTGATTATTTGAGATCTACAGTGCTGCCTTTTTCATTCTAGAATGGTGTCCAGCTCAGTGCTTGACTCTGGGGCCAGTGCAGTGGTTTGTATGCTGATTTGTCTAGAATAGTCCTTCGTAGAGGTTTAAAAGCAGAAACAGGAGTAGATTCTAACTTCAGAAGGACCAACCTCATAGGAACTGGGTAATTTATAAGTTTTATAGAAAACAATTTTAAAATCTTACTTTCAAAGCTATCCACCCACTTCCCTTTGATTAGCTATAGCGTCTAAGGTTTGAGACAGATTTTAAGAAAATTCTAGATTTTATTTTTCCCATACTCCAAGACATCATAAACAAGGAATAACTTTGTCTCATTTGAGCATGAAAAAAAATTTGTGAGGTTATGTGTGTTTTGAAAACTATTAAACTATGTAGAATACATAAGGAGAAGAGGGAGAAAATTAAAATAGGGCCAATAAAACAGAAATGTTTGAGGAAATTTAAGTGTGTGAAATAATGTCGTATTTTTACAATTATTAGGAATTATGCCATTTGGCCAGTTCTTCTATCATACAAACAATTACCTTCTAATGTATTTAATGTATTAATTCTGATTTTATATGTCAGATTTTATTATGTGGGCAGAGTTTTAATAAGGAATTTTCTCCTGAAAGGAATTTATGGTTCATAAGAGTTATTTACTTTTGAGGAGTCAGCTATTTAAAATAGTATGTACACGTACAAACAACAAAAAAGGAGATGATCAATCATGGATCTTTATTTTCAACGTGGGGCTGTTCAAGATGAGAGTGAAGAAAATAATATTGGACTATATTTAGACTTTTGTGATACATTTGAAAGCTGAAAAGAAAGTATAGGAAATAAAGAAATGCTTTTTCTACCCCCATTTATTATTTTAAAAGGAATTTAAGTACCTTAAAAAAAAAAGTTGCCTTTTGACTGTCAGTAATCTCTTCAGCAGTCATGGAAAGGGGAAGCCTTTATATCTTTGTATTTGTAGTTCCTAACAAAGGGTGACTGTGCATGAATGGGAAGAACATTAACCCCCATTTTCCCTTGAACGTAATCTGTGGTCATACTGTGCCAACTATACCAGTGAACACTAACAACAATTAACATCTGAGGTTTCTCAAACATCTGGACTTTTGGCACCCAGAACCAAAACATCTGTACATTTGTTGGAATTCGACACTTGTTTTCCAAGTTTGACACTGTGTCAGAATAATAACAGCCACCGAGTACTTCCTATGTGCCAGAGCCAGGCTAAATAATTTACCTGCATTCGCTTGTTTAACCCTCAACAGGTGAATGAGTCCCGAATGATGAATATATTCATTTTACCGATGAGGGTTCTGAGGCTCAGAGAGGGAAGAGCAGAGCTTTGGTCTGATTGTAAACCCTGGGCTGTTAACTATGTCCCACATTGTTGCCAAAACAACTACAGAGGGTTATAACAACACATGGTACATAGCCAATGTGTGGCTATACTATTCAAAGAAAGGGAGACTACATAATATCTAAGTGAAAAATAGTACTCAAAAATATCACTGTTCTTAGCCAATTTGGTAATTTGGAGGAAAATAGAATTTTCTTGAATTACTCTGATTGGCAACACAGATACATTCAAATTCACCCAATAATCGTGTATTCCATGTATTACACTTTTGGTAATAACTAAATAGCTAAAAATAGTTGCATCTGCTTTGTCAGGTTAAAGAATTGAATGAAAAGAAAGTTCATAAAAACAAATTGATTCAAGTTGAGAATTGATGCCTGGGTTAGAGATGAATATACCAGTTCTTGTTCATAATTGTTATAATTTGAACTATGTAACCGTGAGCACGTTATTTAATCTCTTAAGCCTTGGTTTTCTCATTTTTCAGAGACAAACAAATAACAATACCTACTCATCCTACTTTGCTGAAGGATGGGATAAAATAATGCACATAAAGTGCTTAATGCAGTGCCTGGCTCTGGATATGGTCTCAAAATGTTAGTTACTATTATTATCATAAATATTTGTTATAAACTAACCTAGTACGTGACGGAACTGGAATTCAGAACTACACCTGATGCTTAGCCCTGCCAGTAGGAAGCCCCTGGAGAACAGGGAAACCTCAGGCAACTTTCACCCTCTCTCCTTGTTTATATATCGTCACGTTCAGAGAAAGCAAGCTTCACTTCCTCTGCTACGTCTGCCCCTGCTGGCAGGGGAAGGAAAGACGCGATGGAGGAGCTAAAAGTCAATTTGCCTTCCTGCCTACTCCCTTCCACTTCTCTCTGCCAGGTCTTCAGATTTCTTTAAATATTAAATCTGAATAACCCTAGCTTCCTATAAAAGGATGTGAGAGCATGGATATAATCATTGCCTCTTTAGTGCTGTAAAAATTTATGGTTATGTAGAAATTCAATGTTAACCACGCCCCCCCCCATCAAAACTCTCTGATGAAATTTCTCTGGATACATAATTAGTTATGCCCGGAGACACATTGTGTGGGTAGTGTATTTTTTGACTTTTCAACACAGACAGATGGTTTACGCATCTTCAGCATTTAGAGCTTTCCGAGGAGCATTATATAATCTCTGTGCAGTTACCAAATGAAATAAGAAATTCCTCATTTGGCAGATGGAGCTTGCATATCAAGTTCATAGACTTTAATACTTCTCCCAAGTCCAAAATCAGAGACAACCTGCTCCAAGTCAGTTTCCCATTTGCACTTAATTAGGGAGTGTGTTTTGGAGGTCAGTGAAAATCAGTGGAGTACATTTTCATAATAACTTTCCTCACAATAAAATCATTTGGGAGGCAACTCTCCAACTTTTTCTGGAATGAGGGCAAGAAAAACGGGGACATGGAGTGAAGTTATTGGATACCTTATCTGGAACTGCCCAGAAAATTGTCTGGGATCCAAAGAACACACAGTACCTTCTGGATCAGGGGAAAGGAGCCAAACACTTTTATATTCCCAACAATTTTCATAACTGTGCCATTTCACACAATTTTAAGGATTCCAAATACTAGAGAACAAAAGGCTTCTCAGGGTTGTAATCATGCTACACTTATAGAAGTAGAGGCAGCGAGCCTCCTGGTTAAGGAAAATGTAAATGTGTGGGTTAGAGGGATGGTGGGTAGGTAGAATGGGTAACCAGATTGTCACTTAAAGACTGGATGATCTTGTGCACTGGGGTTTCTCAAATATAACACAATGAGCCCCAAACATGTTACATGTCACTTTATGGATATGTGATATCTTTGTAGCCATATGATAACATATTATGCTCATGTTAGCCTTGTCCTAAAACATTCTAGAGAATCAGAAGATGAATTCTAAGTGACAAGCTCTGAGTAGAAAATCAAATCAGAGAGAGTAAATTTACTTAATAGATTAGGAAATCAAATTCTGGTAGGCTAGTAAGTTCTCCATAGTTGTTTATTTTTCTTTCTTTTTTAAAAATACTATTTTAGCTACTTCTAAATTCCTTTTGGTTTTTATAATCCCCACTAGTCTAGGAAGACATGGCCAAGATCCTCAGTTTCTGAATTGTGGTTGATAAGATTTTATCATAATATAGAGTTGTTGGCTGCAATAGGTTGAAAAGATCTTCAACTTCATATACAGAACACAGTTAACCTTTTTGCCTTTTACACATACACACACACACACACTGGCAACTCGAGGTAGGATTGGTTACATTTATACTGTGTAGGTTCAATGATAAATTGTTCTGAGATGAAGTCTTGAGGTTTCTAAACCAAATTTCCCTCAAAGGCAGTTCATATGTCAAGTTGCTACATTCACAGAATGACTGAAGTGTAACCATAACCAATGTAGCATGACCAACACATCAGAGTGAATGCACTATTTCTCTTTAGTCTCTTAATTTGATAGTGATGATAACAGGGAATTTGTCATACTTTGTTTCCAATAGTTGGCAGGTCATTCAGATTATGGCCTTTACAAGTTACCTATTTATAAATCATCCTAAATTCAGTTCAGCTGGTATTTTTTCTGTTAATAGAAGTTGCCCCATTGATATATTAATTCTATGAAGCTTTAATGTTTCAAGCTGCTGTTGTGTGTCAGGGACTGTGTGGTAGGCAGCCTCTAGGATGACCCTCTGATCCCTTCCTCCTGGTATTGAGGCTTTCGTGTAATTCTCTCCCTTTCAGTGTGTGTTGAACTTACTGACTCCCTTCTAATGAATAGAATATGGCAGAAGTGATGGGATGACCCTACCGAGATTAGGTTGCAGAAGGACAGACTTCCACCTTGGGTATCCTCGCGAGCTCTCTTTCTTGTAAGCCTCATGCTGGGGAAAGTATGCTGCTATATTGTGTACAGCCCCATGGAGAGACTCACATGGCAAAGAACTGATGAAGCTTGCCAACAGCCGCATGAGTGAGATTAGAAGTGAATCCACTTGCAGTCAAACTTTGAGATGACTGAAGCCCCAGCTCACACCTTCACTGCAGCTTTGTGGGAGACCCTGCACCAGAATGCACCCAGCTAAGCACGCTCATATTCCTGACCCACAGAAATTACGAGATATTATTCAAATTGCTAACTATTGAGGTAATTTTTTACACAGCAATTGATAACTCATACATGTTCCTACCTCTATTGGTGGTTAAATGTCACAGAGTATACTATTCCTAGGCATGGTCAGTATTCAGATACTGACTATGGTGATCTATACTCTTTGGCGGGCATGTAAGCCAAGACTCTACCCAATAAAAGAAAGGCTAGAGCTTTTTGGTTCTAGAGTTATGAGCATATTGTGCATGTGTAGTGATATAGCCTCATTTTACACGAGATTTAGGTCATCCTCGACACCATATAAAGAAGGGGAAGATGACTGAACAGTAAATGGAAGGAAAACTATTTTTGAAGGTTTTTTTAATTGATTTCTGATGACTTTTCCAGAATGATTTTTTTTCAAGCATTTACAAAATTCCTTTTCTATAAAGTCAATTCAGATTGTCTTTCTTCGATCCCTTTAACTATATACAGACTCAGTGAGAAGGGAAATGAGGCTTTTGGTTTTGTCTATTCATTCCTCGACGAGACAAATGCGTCAAAGTACTAATAGCTTAGCCTCCTTAAATAGTTTGTTGTGAAATAGAATAACTCAGGGTGTTCTGTCCAAAGCAGATTTTTTTTCTTCTTAAGAAAATTTAACAATACATGTCTCGGGGTCAGAAGGCTGCACTTGATCAGCGCTGAGAGTCCACAAAGATTGTAGCAGTCGCATTAAAACAATATTGTTTGTCCTCCCTTTCATTTCCTCAGAAGTGCACAATACTCTTTCCTCCCCGCCCTGCAGCTCTTTTCTAAAATTGTTTTGGACCTTTGGGGGCTTTCTATATTAAGACTGAAGGAAACTGGAACCGTTATTTGTTCTTTCTTCTGAACATTTTTCCTGGATGGGATAAACTGGGTGAATGTGGGAGAGGAGCTTCTCATAAGGCCCTGAGCTAGCCTCTCACTGACCCCTCTCTCTGGCCCTGAGTAAACTGTCTTCCTCCCTCTTCTGTCTTCTGCTCCCCATCTTCACACTCTCTTTGACATCCCTGAACGCCCCTCTCCCCCGCCACCTTCCACAATTTGCCAAAGAGCTGACTGGGCTAAGGAGAAGGAAGGGAACACCACAAACAACGGAAGACCGTTGAGAAGTTTCCCACCTGCTCTGAAAGCGAGAGGCAGCTTCCTCACGCAAGCACAGTGGGTGAATTCTCCCAGGTAATAAGTTTCTTGGAAATTTGCAGGGTTGTAGAATCTTCCTCCCGTGAATCTTAGGAATGTCTAAAATACCAGACAAGTACTCTTCCCACAAAGTTATGTTAAGAGGTTTAATTACCAGAAAATAATGAGTGTCAGACGTTTCAAAATTTCAATGAGAGGAGTGAACCTGGCCAGGAAGGTTTCTGAGAAACTCAGTGTTACCAGAACCTATTTTTCTGTTTCCATAAGGGGAAATAAAAGGTATGTTTCTTCCTGCAGTTTCCTCTGGAATTAGGCTGGTCCTGTCATTTTCTCCGGTAGTTACTTTTGGTGAATCTATCATTATCTATTGTTAATGTGGCTTTTCTTCAATCCACAGTACAGTTATGCATTTCTTGATTTTTCCACGGGTTGGGGAGAACATCGTTTATTTTCTGGAGGTTATTTTTTCCTCTTCTTATATTCTTCCTGCCTTTTTCCACCCAATAGTTACTTCCTGTGCCTACTGTGTTCCCCAGAAACTTTTCTGTTCTTGAATCGAGTTTTCTACTGACTGTCTGTAGTAGAGCCTTGAATTAGAGTTTTATTATAAATTGCAATTAAAGCTGTCCCAAGTGTAACTAGAATTTCATCTCTCCCAATGCCAAGCCCTATGTCTCTTCAGTGTCAACAGAGAACTTTCCTTTCTCAAGATTTTGCAAAATTTAAAATCATACCTTCCAGATATTAGGGGAGTTTGCACAGTGACAAGAAAATGGGTGGATGGAGAGATTCACTGTTCTTTCTCCCCTCCC
>RJWK010067068.1:0-11686 GCA_004363435.1 Platanista minor | reverse complement strand
GGGGGTCAAGTGGGAAAGCACTCAAATGGTAGGGAAGACAACGTTTTGTAACTTGCTGTGCAGGAGGGAAGGAAGAGCTCCGAAGAACAGGGACATTCTGGACTGGCCTAGGAGCAGCCCTGCTTGGTCCAGCACAGGTGGACAGAGTGGCACAGTGGCAAGAGTGAAAGAGGGGCTGGTGCCAGCAATAGCGAAGGCCAAGTGCCCAGGCAAGGTCAGTGCATGGTCGAGGGTGATGGCAATGGGTAGGCAACCAAGACTTGGCCATGACCACAAAGGCTGTTAGTTTGATGGCTCCCCAAAGCAAAGCAGGAAGAGGGTCAGTGAGAAGGACTGGCAACATCTCACTCTCTTAGGAGTGAGGGCACAACCCTTGCTCTATGTGCAATCATAATACGAAGAGCATCTAAGTTTACTCCATATCTGCTTTTCTAAATTTATCTCCTTCAATTCCTAAGCAGCTCATTTCATTTGAAATAGTTGCAGAAGTGTCTAGAAGTTATTTTGAGTGGATGTTTTCTCCCTATTCGATGAAGGAAAGGATATTTCCTTTGATTTATTTTTTTCCCTCTCCCTCAGTTTTCCAGCTGAGCCTCACACAGAGGGTAGTGATTTGTAACTTATTAATGTACATCTAGGTGTGACAAATCAAATGGCCAAGGCACAGATGCACAAAAAAATCAGTTAGCCAATTGCTTGGATTTCTTCTGCCTCACTTGATTCACCCTGGCTTCTCCCACTATGAGCCTGCAAGGCCAGTGGTTGAGCCCAATAGAGCAAGATGGCACAGAGCAAGCAGATGTCTCAAAGAGGAAAGTGAGCTTTCATTGGATTCAATACCTTTCTCTTACCCTGATCTTTTAAAGTGGTTTCTTTCATTTTGCCTTTGTTTAAGAATAAAGCGTGCAATTGAACTAAAACAGAGAATACTCACCAGTCACATCTGAGAACCTTGGACTCCAGTTGAAGGCAGGCTGGTCGCCGCCTGCTGCTCTTCTCCCTTTTATTCAATTGTAAACCCAACTCTTCAGTTCCTTCCTGCCAAAACTCCTTTTATCTTGCGTTTTGAAAGAATCTCATTAGCACATTTTGTCTTTCTCTAAGAATCTTACTGAGTGTTAACCATAGCAAAAGGAAATCTGTCATCAGCCTCAATCTTTTAATATCCTCCCTTAGTTTGTAGAAAGAATGATATAAGCAAAACAATCCTTGACCCCCCCACCCCGGAGGGAAACAACAACAACCTAAGCAGAGCTGGAGAGATGAGTCTGGTGGGTAAGTTTCCCTGAATCACAAACAGATCAATGATCCTTCATTAAAGAAGAAAAGATCTGACTGTTCTCCAGATTTCATCAGGGAAGAAATCATTCCATAGACAAGCGTGGGCCCTTTTCTTATTTTTCAGTGGGCCTCTTAAACACACAGAGATAGCAGGAAAATGTTCTTTATAAGGCACCATCAGTGTGCAGTAGACAAGCACAGGTCCTATACATATATATAGATTCTTTTTCATATTCTCCTCCATTATGGTTTATCACAGGATATTGAATAGAGTTCCCTGTGCTATACAATTGGACCTTGTTGCTTATTCATTCTATGTATAATAGTTTGCATCTGCTAATCCCAAACTCCCAAATCATGCCTCCCTTGCCCACCTTGGCAACCACAAGTCTGTTCTCTATGTCTGTGAGTCTGTTTCTGTTTCATAGATAAGTTCATTTGTGTCATATTTTAGATTCCACGTATAAGTGGTATCATAGAGTATTTGTCTTTCTCTTTCTGATTTACTTTGCTTAGTATGATAATCTCTAGGTCCACCCATGTAGCTACCAATGGCATCATTTCATTCTGTTTTATGGCTACGATTTATGGTTCATCATGCCTCTGTCTATCCAAGTTACTGGGTCAGGAAACCAGAAATCACCTTAAGCTCTGCCATTTTTGACCCACCTTCCATGCCATTCATCATCAAGCCCTATGGTTTGCCTTTCTCTTTCAAATCCATGGGACCTCCTGCTAAATTGATTCACAGCCTCTTCTCTTCTCACCAGGTTGCAGTGGTCCTGCCAACTTTATCTCCAAAATACATTTCAAATCAGCTGTCTTCCCCATGTTTCCAACGCCACCACCTCTTCCCTGCTAAGGGCAACTGAGTCAGCTTTCCAATGGGTTTTCCTGCTCCCAGTCTTGCTTTGCAGAGTGGCCATATGAATCCTACTCATCAGTTTGGCCTCAGAATGAATGCCACTTCTTTAAGGAAGCCTTCCCTTGATACCTCATTGAAAGGAAGCCCCGTCCTCCCCTACACAATTGTATATAGCATTGTGGAATTCCGTTCCTAGCACTTTTTTTTTTTCACGTTCTAAATTATTTTTCTTTTATTTTCTTATTATCCTTGAATAGGCTAGGAAGAAGATTTTTAAAAATCTAATCTGCTCAGGGACAAATATTCCTTTTTTTTAACTTTTTATTTTATATTGGAGTATAGTTGATTAATAACACTGTGTTAGTTTCAGGTGAACAGCAGAGTGATTCAGTCACACACATACATGTATCTATTCTTTTTCAAATTCCCGTCCCACTTAGGTTGCTACAGTTTGTAAATACACATTCATTTTGCTGTCCATTTTAACCCACCTCTCCTACTCATTAGTGAGCTGTTTGGGTCACTACTTTATCTCCAGCACTTGGCCTGTCACCTGGCACACACTAGGTATTCAAAAACTATTTGTTGAATGAATGAATGAGTGGTATTTTGTAACTGGTCTCCCTCTCTTGCCCTTCTGTTATTTTATTCCCAAGCTACAGAGGTCTTTCTGAGTGACAAGTATGATCTTTTCACTCTGCTGCTTAAAATGTTAGCAAAGGAATTGTGAGTGTCAATTCAATCCCTTTTATGCTACGTGCTGTTTCCCCAGGTGCAGCTCGGGCTGCTCCGATGCCCCCTCACTGATTCACACTGAACAGGGCCATTTCCCAAATGGACCATGCTTTCCTGTGATTCGGAACCTTCTTCTATTTTCCTCAAGGTCCCACTCACCCTGTCCTGCTCTAGAAAGACTCCTGCAGTCCTTCAAACCCTGTTTCCTGGCACTTCTTCTAATTATATCAAATGTGGTGTCTTTTATTCCTTTGAGCAGCTCTTTGTCCTCCACTAGTTCGTATATTCCTTGAAGACAAGCACGAGCACATTCGTTCTGATATTTCCAGGGCTTTCCATTATGCTTAGAGAGCACTGAGTGCTCCACAACATTTAATTCATCAGGCGATATTCACAGTAGTTAACATCTGGTGTAGCCAAGGCAAAAGCAGCTGGGACAGACCCATCTGACAGAGGCTGGCTGCAGACGCTGGTCACCCACATGGGCACGTGCCAGCCCAGTGTCAGCGTGGGTCTGATGAATCAGTGAGTAAATGAATGAATGAGTGAAAACTGGAAGCCCTCCTTTCTGAGCTTAATCCCTTCACTTCTCCCAAGGACAAAAAGAACAGAGGTTGGAGTAGATTCCCCCACTCTCCTCAGCACCCTCACAGTGGCTGTTCTTGAAAGCTCTGGCCAGCCCAGCAGTCAGCACCAGGCTCAGAACGGCCCTGCCTGCCTGCCTGCTTCAGCTGTAATCACAGCACTTGGTGCCATTTGTCTTGAGAGGGTTTCCCTTGAAACGCATTAACGCCCCACGTAGAGATAACACAGTTCCGCGGCAGAGTGATTTATTGTTCGAGGAATAATTAACAGAACTTCTTGTCAACTCCACTCTGTTTTGCTGAGGGGGCGAAAAGATGTATTTTGAACAGGACAGAGCACCTGTAGGGAATTAACTGAGGAATGCCGGTCCTAGTGGGGAACGTAGTCTTCACCAGATGAACTCAAACCAACCCGCCTCTGAATAAATACGACTGACTCTCCACGGTCCTCACAGTGCTCCTTGGGCTGTATCAGCAGTTTTGGATGTTTTCCTTCTCCGTGTGGGCATAGTGTAAAGTGGGGTCTGAGTAGCATTTTACCTTTTTCTCTTTCTTCATTTTTTTGGCTCTGCCAACAGTCCTGCTGTAAATATGGTACCTACCCCCATCCCCGGGAAAAGGGCAATTCTAACCTCCAGCCCTGACTCTCTCCTACACCCCAGCCTCACAAAGGCCTAAAATAAATAAAGTTTCCCTTCCAGAGCAAGGAGCAGAGTTGTATTATGGTACACCAACAAATAGCGAGTAACTATACATTGTGTCAGATGGTGATAACTGACATATTTGATGTTTGACATATGTCACATCAGAGACACCAAGTCAAACCACATAAATTTAAAATGGGATTCTGTAATAAACTCACAAGACTTCTAATTATCCAGAAAATGCTGGGCCCGGTGAGCTGGATGGAGGTGCAGTCCTATGAGTTAACATCTCAGGGTCCCACCTTCTGTAGTCCAATTTTATGCCTGAATTGGACTTGAGCCACTTGGCAGGAAGGAAAGAAAGATGAATCAGCACTGAGTGTAGAAACATCATAACGTGTTAGATCTTCTATGAACCATGGGCGTGTCGCATCTACTGTTACCTTCATGGCAATCCAACAAAATCCACACAGAAGCCAGGCATCATCCCTCCATTTTTACAGATTAGTGTGGGATCCAGAAGTTTGGGGGACGTGCCTACACTCAAACAGAATATCTGGGCAGGGTGGACGCTGGGCTGCAGATCCCCAGTGTTCTGCCCCAAAGTTCTCTCCACTGAATCATGTTGTCTCTCCATAAAATGGGGTGCAGGGTCTCTAAAATGGTAAACATAATATTAGCAACAAATAGTCATAACATCTCTGTGCCCAGCACTGTTCTAAGACTTTCTGTGCATTAATGCCCTAAGCTTCCCTATAAATCCATTGAGTGGATTCGACCTTACCCCCATTCCACAGATGAGCAAAGTGAAGTACCAAGAGGTTAGGCAATCTATAAGTGCTAGTAAGCAGCAGGGCTGGACTTTGAAACTAGGCAGGTCAAACAGGGCTAGATTCTGCCACTGACATCATAAAACCTTAAGTGGAAATTGGTGCTCAACATCCCAGCTGGACGTTAAATTAAGCCTACTTATTCCAGAATTCCCCAGCGCCAGTCCCCAAAATGAGCCCCAAGAACTGACCCTCATCACTGACCCCTGACAGTTTAAAGACAAATGCCCAGGAGGAACTCGGGCCCTCCAGATCTTGGTTCTGGACACATAGGAGGGAGACTTTTGGGACAGATGCTGCAATCATGTGGAAGGAAAGAGGCCATTCTTTGGAGTCAAGCTGTTAGAGCTTAAGGATAATATTTTTAATTTCTTTTGCTTCTGCCTAGCTGAGGAATCATAGGATATCTATTCTCATTTTATTTTTAATGTCTATGTGATGGGTGAGCTGAGCTGTCCCTCCCCTAACCTTTCCAGCATGATATTATTTCTTCCATCCTTCTATTTCCCTGAAGGAGTCTTGGGTTGAGCTGTGTGCTTGTTATCCAGAATGTATTAATAGCCACCTCTGTCCGACAGCATCCTCCAATGTGAATATGAGGAGAGCAGGGAACACAGTATTCTTTTGGGTTAAAAAAATTAATAAAAAGACAGTGTGTGGAAAGTGTGGAGAATCAGTTAAGGAAAGGAGAGTGTTGGGTATGTGATATGGAAAAAAACACACTGGCCTCCTGCAAAAGTAAATAAGACACCTGCAGAGCATGAATTCCACTCCTGCCCGGTCGGAGAGATAAAGCTTCAGAAACTTTTTTTCAACTGCTCATTTTGTGAAAGGAGGTGAAGTCTAGAAATACGTATTCTGTTTCGTATTGTTTTGTGGTGATCATGGATTCTAACATAGAATCAAGACATGGGGTTTCGGGCTATTTCCAGGTGCCAGGGGTGTTCGGAGCTATGGAATTAGAAGTCCACGTGCTAGAATCCCCAGGGCATTTCTGTGGTTTCTGGAGATGAGGAAACTGTTCTAGAGGAGTCAGTGATTTAGGGCATGTCATCTGCTGCCCTGAATCACACACCATGTTTAAATGAGTAAATAGGCAACGTCAGTAGAGTAGATAATATTTAGTAACAGCATTTCTGGCATGTCATTAGGCTAGATGGAGAGATATTCTGGTACTGAGGAGACTGCCGGGAACAACAAAATCATGCTTCCCTGCCTCTTTGTTGCCTTTAATTGCTCATTACGGAAAGTAAATAGAAAACACTAAGTTGTTTATTATTATTATTATTCATTGTTATTATGAGTGAGAATTTCACAAGTTATTCTTTTTTTTTCTTTTTGGCTGCGTTAGGTCTTTGTTGCTGCACGCGGGCTTTCTCTGTTTGTGGAGAGCGGGGGCTACTCAACGTTGTGGTGTGTGGACTTCTCTTGTTGCAGAGCATGGGCTCTAGGTGCGCAGGCTCAGTAGTTGTGGTTCGTGGGATTAGTTGCTCTGCAGCATGTGGGATCTTCCTGGACAAGGGATTGAACACGTGTCCCCTGCATTGGCAGGCAGATTCTTAACCACTGTGCCACCAGGGAAGCCCTTCCAAGTTTTTTTGTTTTTTTTTTTTTAACATCTTTATTGGAGTATAATTGCTTTACAATGGTGTGTTAGTTTCTGCTTTATAACAAAGTGAATCAGTTATACACATACATATGTTCCCATATCTATTCTCTCTTGTGTCTCCCCCCATCCCAGCATCCTTACTCCACCCCTCTAGGTGGTCACAAAGCACTGAGCTGATCTCCCTCTGCTATGCGGCTGCTTTCCACTAGCTATCTATTTTGCATTTGGTAGTGCATATATGTCCATGCCACCCTCTCACTTTGTCCCAGATTACCTTTCCCACTCCCCGTATCCTCAAGTCCATTCTCTAGCAGGTCTGTGTCGTTATTCCCATCTTGCCCGTAGGTTCTTCATGACCATTTTTTATTCTGTTTTTTAGATTCCATATAGATGTGTTAGCATACGGTATTTGTCTTTCTCTTTTTGACTTACTTCACTCCGTATGACAGACTCTAGGTCCATCCACCTCATTACAAATATCTCCATTTCGTTTCTTTTTATGGCTCAGTAATATTCCATTGTATATACGTGCCACATCTTCTTTATCCATTCATCTGTTGATGGACACTTAGGTTGATTCCATGTCCTGTCTATTGTAAATAGAGCTTCAATGAACATTGTGGTACATGACTTTTTGAATTATGGTTTTCTCAGGGTATATGCCCAATAGTGGGATTGCTGGGTCATATGGTAGTTCTATTTGTAGTTTTTTAAAGAACCTCCATACTGTACTCCATAGTGGCTGTATCAATTTACATTCCCGCCAACAGTGCAAGAGGGTTCCCTCCAGCATTTATTGTTTGTAGACTTTTTGTTTGTTTGTTTGTTTGTTTGTGGTACATGAGCCTCTCTCTGTTGTGGTCTCTCCCGCTGCAGAGCACAGGCTCCGGATGCGCAGGCTCGGTGGCCATGGCTCACGGGCCTAGCCGCTCCGTGGCATGTGGGATCTCCCCGGACCAGGGCACAAACCCGTGCCCCCTGCTTTGGCAGGCGGACTCTCAACCACTGCGCCACCAGGGAAGCCCCTTGTTTGTAGACGTTTTGTTCATGGCCATTCTAACTGGTGTGAGATGATATCTCATTGCAGTTTTGATTTGCATTTCTCTAATGATTAATGATGTTGAGCATTCTTTCAAGTGTTTGCTGGCAATCTGTATATATTCTTTGGAGAAATGTCTGTTTAGGTCTTCTGCCCATTTTTGGATTGGGTTGTTTGTTTTTTTGATATTGAGCTGCATGATCTGCTTGTAAATTTTGGAGATTAATCCTTTGTCAGTTGCTTCATTTGCAAATATTTTCTCCCATGCTGAGGGTTGTCTTTTCGTCTTGTTTACGGTTTCCTTTGCTGTGCAAATGCTTTTAAGTTTCATTAGGTACCACTTGTTTATTTTTCTTTTTATTTCCATTTCTCTAGGAGGTGGGTCAAAAAGGATCTTGCTGTGATTTATGTCAGAGTGTTCTGCCTATGTTTTCCTCTAAGACTTTGATAGTGTCTGGCCTTACATTTAGGTCTTTAATCCATTTTGAGTTTATTTTTGTGTATGGTGTTAGGGAGTGTTCTCATTTCATTCTTTTACATGTAGCTGTCCAGTTTTCCCAGCACCACTTATTGAAGAGGCTGTCTTTTCTCCATTGTATATTCTTGCCTCCTTTATCAAAGGTAAGGTGACCATATGTGCATGGCTTTATCTCTGGGCTTTCTATCCTGTTCCATTGATCTATATTTCTGTTTTTGTGCCAGTACAATACTGTCTTGATTACAGTATAGTCTCAAGTAAGGGAGCCTGATTCCTCCAGCTCCGTTTTTCTTTCTCAAGATTGTTTTGCCTATTCAGGGTGTTTTGTGTTTCCATACAAATTGTGAGATATTTTGTTCTCGTTCTGTGAAAAATGCCAGTGGTAGTTTGATAGGGATTGCATTGAATCTGTAGATTGCTTTGGGTAGTAGAGTCATTTTCATAATGTTGATTCTTCCAATCCAAGGACATGGCATACCTCTCCATCTGTTTGTATCATTTTTCATTTCTTTCATCAGTGTCATAATTTTCTGCATACAGGTCTTTTGTCTCCTTAGGTAGGTTTATTCCTAGATATTTTATTCTTTTTGTTGCAATGGTAAATGGGAGTGTTTTCTTAATTTCACTTACAGATTTTTCATCATTAGTGTATAGGAATGCAAGAGATTTCTGTGCATTAATTTTGTATCCTGCTACTTTACCAAATTCATTGATTAGCTCCAGCAGTTTTCTGGTAGCATCTTTAGGATTCCCTATGTATAGTATCATGTCATCTGCAAACAGTGACAGCTTTATTTCTTCTTTTCCGATTTGGATTCCGTTTATTTCTTTTTCCTCGCTGATTGCTGTGGCTAAAACTTCCAAAACTATGTTGAATAATAGTGGTGAGAGTGGACAACCTTGTCTTGTTCCTGATCTTAGTGGAAATGCTTTCAGTTTTTCACCATTGAGAACGATGTTGGCTGTGGGTTTGTCATATATGGCCTTTATTATGTTGAGGTAAGTTCCCTCTATGCCTACATTCTGGAGGGTTTTTATCATAAATGGGTGTTGAATTTTGTCAAAAGCTTCCTCTGCATCTATTGAGATGATCATATGGTTTTTCTCCTTCAATTTGTTAATATGGTGTATCACATTGATTGATTTCCATATATTGGAGAATCCTTGCATTCCTGGGATAAACCCCACTTGATCATGGGGTATGATCCTTTTAATGTGCTGTTGGATTCTGTTTGCTAGTATTTTGTTGAGGATTTTTGCATCTATGTTCACCAGTGATATTGGCCTGTAGTTTTCTTTCTTTGTGACATCTTTGTCTGGTTTTGGTATCAGGGTGATGGTGGCCTTGTAGAATGAGTTTGGGAGTGTTCTGCCCTCTGCTATATTTTGGAAGAGTTTGAGAAGGATAGGTGTTAGCCCTTGTCTAAATGTTTGATAGAATTCGCCTCTGAAGCCATCTGGTCCTGGGCTTTTGTTTGTTGGAAGATTTTAAATCACAGTTCCAATTTCGGTGCTTGTGAATGGTCTGTTCATATTTTCTATATCTTCCATATCTTCCTGGTTCAGTCTCAGGAGGTTGTGCATTTCTAAGAATGTGTCCATTTCTTCCAGGTTGTCCATTTTATTGGCATATAGTTGCCTGTAGTAATCTCTCATGATCCTTTGTATATCTGCAGTGTCAGTTTTTACTGCTCCTTTTTCATTTCTAATTCTATTGATTTGAGTCTTCTTCCTTTTTTTCTTGATGGGTCTGGCTAATGGTTAATCAATTTTGTTTATCTTCTCAAAGAACAAGCTTTTAGTTTTATTGATCTTTGCTATCGTTTCCTTCATTTCTTTCTCATTTATTTCTGATCTGATCTTTATGATTTCTTTCCTTCTACTAACTCCGGGGATTTTTTGTTCTTCTTTCTCTAGTTGCTTTAGGTGTAAGGTTAGGTTGTTTATTTGAGATGTTTCTTGTTTCTTAAGGTAGGATTGTATTGCTATAAACTTCCCTCTTGGAAATGCTTTTGCTGCATCCCATAGGTTTTGGGTCGTCGTGTTTTCATTGTCATTTTTTTCTAGGTATTTTTTGATTTCCTCTTTGATTTCTTCAGTGATCTCTTGGTTATTAACTAGTGTATTGTTTAGCCTCCATGTGTTTGTATTTTTTACAGATTTTTTCCGGTAATTGATATGTAGTCTCATAGTGTTGTCAGAAAAGATACTTGATTTCAATTTTATTAAATTTACCAAGGCTTGATTTGTGACCCAAGATATGGTCTGTCCTGGGGAATATTCCATGAGCCCTTGAGAAGAAAGTGTATTCTGTTGGTTTTGGATGGAATGTCCTATAAATATCAATTAAGTCCACCTTGTTTAATGTATCATTGAAAGCTTGTGTTTCCTTATTTATTTTTATTTGGGATGATCTGTCCATTGGTGAAAGTGGGGTGTTAAAGTCCCCTACTATGAATATGTTACTGTCCATTTCCCCTTTTATGGCTGCTAGTATTTGCCTTATGTATCGAGGTGCTGCTATGCTGGGTGCATAAATATTTACAATTGTTATATCTTCTTCTTGGACAGTTCCCTTGATCATTATGTAGTGTCCTTCTTTGTCTCTTGTAATAGTCTTTATTTTAAAGTCTATTTTGTCTGATATGAGAATTGCTACTCCAGCTTTCTTTTGATTTCCATTTGCATGGAATATCTTTTTCCATCCCCTCACTTTCAGTCTGTATGTGTCCCTAGGTTGAAGTGGGTCTCTTGCAGACAGCATATACATGGGTCTTGTTTTTGTATCCATTCAGCCAGTCTATATCTTTTGGTTGGAGCATTTAATCCATTTACATTTAAGGTAATTATCGATATGTATGTTCCTAATACCATTTTCTTAATTGTTTTGGGTTTGTTATTGTAGGTCTTTTCCTTCTCTTGTGTTTCCTGCCTAGAGAAATTCCTTTAGCATTTGTTGTAAAGCTGGTTTGGTGGTGCTGAATTCTCTTAGCTTTTGCTTGTGTGTAAAGGTTTTAATTTCACCATCAAATCTGAATGATATCCTTGCTGGGTAATCTTGGTTGTAGGTTTTTCCCCTTCATCACTTTAAATATGTCCTGCCACTCCCTTCTGGCCTGGAGAGTTTCCACTGAAAGATCAGCTGTTAACCTTATGGGGATTCCCTTGTGTGTTGTTTTTCCCTTGCTGCTTTTAATATTTTTTCTTTGTATTTAATTTTTGATAGTTTGATTAATATGTGTCATGGCTTGTTTTTCCTTGGATTTATCCTGTATGGGACTCTCTGTGCTTCCTGGACTTGATTACCCATTTCCTTTCCCATATTAGGGAAGTTATTTCCTCAGTCCCTTTCTTTTTCTCTTCTTCTTCTAGGACCCCTATAATTCGAATGTTGGTGTATTTAATGTTGTCCCAGAGGTCTCTGAGACTGTCCTCAATTCTTTTCATTCTTTTTTCTTTATTCTTCTCTGCAGTAGTTATTTCCACTATTTTATCTTCCAGGTCACTTATCTGTTCTTCTGGCTTAGTTATTCTGCTATTGATCCCTTCTAGAGAAGTTTAGTTTCATTTATTGTTTTGTTCATCACTGTTTGTTTGCTCTTTAGTTCTTCTAGGTCCTTG
>RJWK010067067.1:0-11686 GCA_004363435.1 Platanista minor | reverse complement strand
TCTGCTGAAAGGTCAGATGTTAACCTTATGGGGATTCCCTTGTGTGTTATTTGTTGTTTTTCCCTTGCTGCTTTTAATATGTTTTCTTTGTACTTAATTTTTGATAGTTTGATTAGTATGTGCCTTGGCGTGTTTCTCCTTGGATTTAGCCTGTATGGGACTCTCTGTGCTTCCTGGACTTGATTAACTATTTCCTTTCTCATATTAGGGAAGTTTTCAACTATAATCTCTTCAAATATTTTCTCAGTCCCTTTCTTTTTCTCTTCCTCTTCTGGAACCCCTATAATTCGAATGTTGGTGCGTTTAATGTTGTCCCAGAGGTCTCTGAGACTGTCCTCAGTTCTTTTCATTCTTTTTTCTTTATTCTGCTCTGCAGTAGTTATTTCCACTATTTTATCTTCCAGGTCACTTATCCATTCTTCTGCCTCAGTTATTCTGCTATTGATCCCATCTAGAATATTTTTAATTTCATTTATTGTGCAGTTCATTGTTGCTTATTTCATCTTTAGTTCTTCTAGGTCCTTGTTAATTCTATTTCCAAGGTTTTGCATCATGTTTACTATCATTATTCTGAATTCTTTTTCAGATAGACTGCCTATTTCCTCTTCATTTGTTAGGTCTGGTGCAAACCTGGTTTTGAATTTTGGTATTAACTGTGAGGTCTCAATTAAATGATTTAATATCTATTTCTTTATCTGTCTAAATAATACCACCTTCATTAGGATCGATTCTTATAAAGCACCTAACAGAGGGTAAGTAATTAACAAATACTTGTTTTTATTTATTTATTATTTATTTATTTATTTATTTTTTTGTGGTACGCAGGCCTCTCACTGTTGGGGCCTCTCCCGTTGCGGAGCACAGGCTCCGGACTCGCAGGCCCAGCGGTCATGGCTCACGGGCCCAGCCGCTCCATGGTATGTGGGATCTTTCCAGACCGGGGCACGAACCCGTCCCCTGCATCGGCAGGCGGACTCTCAACCACTGCGCCACCAGGGAAGCCCCAAATACTTGTTTTTAAAAAATTGGTTTTCTCAGCAAGTTTGACTCAATCTATAAATCACAATCATGATAGTTGATAATAATAACTTGTTTTTCTTGATTTATTCAAGTGTAGTTTTGGAGAGCTATCTTAGCTCTGATGATCACAGCGTTCTGTTTTAATCAAATTCCTTCTGAATTTATTTGTTAGGTTTCTTGTATCTGGTGGTAGGTAGATGAGGATTAGGGTTGGACTAGATGACCCTTAAGAATCCTTGTAAATCTGTGATTTCTCCGATTCTGAGAAAGCCAGTGTATTTTACAAACACGTAAAGATTTCTCCTACATAGTTAGGCATTTTGGAAATGTTACACATAGAAAATTATTCTCCATTCTTTGTTCCAGCCCACACACTCACTCTAAGAAGGTCATTAAGATCTGTTATAATTATGACTACAATTCCTCTTTGTCCAAAAACTAAGCTGAAATGACCTGTTGCAAATTCGAAGTCACAGGCTTCAATTCTGCTTGTTTTAGTAAGGCAATGGCTCCATTTTCCCCCTGAAAACTACCTATCTCACAACACTGATTTCAAATTACCCACTTCTTATCCCTTTGAGAAAGGAAGACTGCCACAGTCTGCTTCAAAGATGAAGGCTGAATATCCAGCAAACATTTGCTGAGCTCGTTAATTTTTCCAAACAGCAATGCCCCGGTTCACATTTTATTCCTTTATTATGTTTGCTTGTTCAGCCTTTATCTTGCCATCTCTGCCTGTTATATGTTTAGACACACAAAAAATTGAGCCAACTCAACTTAGTCAAAGGCTTTTAAATCATTAGGATAGTGTTGCCCAAACTGTATTGTGTCCATGGGGCTTGCTAATGAAAATGCAGGTTCCTGGGTCCCACGGGGGTTTCACTAAATCAGAATTTCTAGAGGGGGCCTTTAAATGCATCATTCCACTGGAGTGACAGTGTGACTCTGTCCTTGTCATGCTGTCTGCCTATGAACTGAAAGCATTAGGGTCCCAGCTTCACACAGGGAACTCTAGTAATTGAGGTGACCCTCCAACTTTCCAGTAAGTAGGCACATCCTTTTAAAAGAGCAGGGAGCATATCATCTCCAGCATGGGGTTTTACTGATAGTGGAAACTCAATATATATGTGTTGAATGAATGAATCTTCTATATTCTTTCTTTTCCTTTAGAAATAACTAAACAGGACACCTTAAAAGTTCTAAAAATCTAAATACTTTCGAAAAGATTGGGCAACTATAAAGCATACCCTAAAATACTCTAAACAAAACATACCATTTTTCCTCTTTTCCCTTCCTCTTTAGAGGATCATCAGAATCAATTCAAATCATGTTACTTACCTCAAATAGCAATTTAGGTTTGGCAATGTAATTTGTCCATCTCTTAAAAAGGCTGATTATTAGATTCTGGCTACAGAGTAATAAGCAGGTAATAGATTGCTTTTTAGATGCAAAATTATTTTTCTTTCTGGCTATAGGGTTTATTTAATTACATGACTATTTTCTTGCCAGAAATATTTATGCAACCACAGAAGGTGTTCTTTTTGGCCCTTAGTCACCAATGGGATTAATTCTATATTTGTAAAACAACGGTGGTGATTTTCATATTAATGCCATTCTTTACAAAGTTTAGAAGTAATTATGGTTATTTTATAAAGGTTAAAAAATGCAGCATCATGAAGTTAAGTGAATTCAGATAAATTATGTATTGAAAGAGTGGCTGAATAATTTATTGTCCACATTGAGGCACTTCAAAGTGAAAGATGCTATTAGCCAGGCCAACAGGTAGAATATGAAACTTCCTGCAAATCAGGACATTGGTCACCCAATAAATACATCGATATTTTAGAAGAAAGGAAAAGGCACTGAAAAAAATTTTTAATTTAACTTGACCACATTATATATTCCTTTAAAACGCAATCATTAATTTCTGTACTATAAAAACAAGCTGAACAGCTACTGATCTTTTAAAACTTATACTACACTCTTGGGAGAGAAATGAAAATGAGTTTGGACAAAATAGATGATGTAACTATAGATCTGATTCAGTTTCAGAAATCATGGTATAATCTTATTTAATAGATTTTTGAGTCTGGTTTTTTAAACTATTACTTGATATTAGATAGTGTTACTATGTATATAAATATGCATGTATCATGTAAAACAGAATGTCACCTCAAGTGCCAACCATAAGTGTAAATCATTTTTAAACTGTTTTGTCTGAATTATAGAGTAGCCTAAATTGCTACCTTTGTTGATTTTAATTTGAAAGTGAATCAAGGTATTTGGTTTGTCTTTTCAAAATGCATTGCACTAAGGCAACTGAACAAGCTTTAAAATTAGACTTTCATAAATCACACCTGTGCCCAATCTGGGGACCTACACTCTAATTTCCCAGCTAGATGTCACAAGTATTTTGTCAGGACATAAATAATGGATGGTACTAAAAAAAACCTTGATAATATTATGATCTACTTGTTCTTTTCATGTAAGTCATAAAATCTGGGCTGTAATTCAATGAAATTGAAATTTTAGGTTCAAACTTATGATGGGTTTTTAAAAAATTTTTATACTCCAGGGTCTCCGACTTATATTTCTGTCTTTATTCACTTACCACCAAACATTGTAGTATGATTTTTATTGTGGAGAAGATTAGAGGAAGCCAATTTAGAATGGGAACCGTTTAACATGTTTGGAAACAAGACTATTATTCTAGGGATTTGAGAGACTAGAAAATAAATTTCTTCAAGGTGGTTAATGTGAAACACAAAAATATTTTGTTTCCATTGTTTACAACAGTGTTTTCCAGACACATTTTATCCTAATGCCACTAAAGAGTAAATGCATTTGAATTTATCTTAATGAACATTTGTGCGTTTATTATCTTTACTGTCATACATTTAGTGTTAAAAAAAATACGGTGATCCATATTGCTCTGACTATGATAGAAAAAAATCATTACATCTAAGACTAAACTATATACAGGACAACAGATTTTGATATCATTTTTCCATTAAACTCTTGAAGTTGCAAAATAAATATGGCTTTACTTATAAATTTACTTTTAAAAAGTACACACAAGGGCTTCCCGGTGGCGCAGTGGTTGAGAGTTCGCCTGCCGATGCAGGGGACACGGGTTCGTTGCCCAGTCCGGGAAGATCCCACATGTCGCGGAGCAGCTGGGCCCGTGAGCCATGGCCGTTGAGCCTGCGCGTCCGCAGCCTGTGCTCCGCAGCGGGGGAGGCCACAATAGTGGGAGGCACGCGTACCACAAAAAAAAAAAAAAAAAGTACACACAAAATGAAAAGTCCCTTAACTTCCAGCAAGACCTTCACTAGTGAATTAAGAGTCTCTTTCTTCAAAACAAAAGCCTTTTATTTGCACTAGTTTTATTAAGAAAGGATTAAGTTTTTTTTTTTTTAAATTTGGAGAAATTTTTATAGTTTTATTTTCCCTAATATCTTCCAGTAACTGAAATTGTGCATGTACCCCTGATGTCACAGCAGAGGGGTTACATCTAGACTGAAGAAAACTATGTTTACCGTGCTCTGGTCTAAAGTTAACAAATGCATTAGAATTACTCACTTGCTGCCAAATGATTCAGAATCAGAAAACGGCATTAAGTTTTACTTAATTTATTTATACATGCAAAAAAAAAAAACCCACCTCAGAATTATTTACTGAAAGACTCTTTCTTATTTCTGGGTAAGATGAACTGCACCTTATTCTATATATGAGATTCAAACAATTTGTATAAAGTACAAAGGCATTTTGGTTAAAAGAATGGTTTCTTTATCAATGTACACAACATGTAGTCGAAAATTAAACACAAAGCGTATAAAATTATTTCAACCATAGAACAAATGAAATTCCCTGTGTTTTCTTCAGAAAAGATACATTTCATTCTTTTTAGATATGTTCATCCAGTTAACAAAATGGGGCAGCATGAAATACATTTGAAATCATGGCCAGCCTTCCTCTCCTCAGCATTTTCTTTGAAATGCCTAGGACCCACGTTGCTTAAAATCGCTTTTTTTTTGCGGTACGCGGGCCTCTCACTGTTGTGGCCTCTCCCGTTGCGGAGCACAGGCTCCGGACGCGCAGGCTCAGCGGCCATGGCTCACGGGCCCAGCCGCTCCGCGGCATGTGGGATCTTCCCGGACTGGGGCACAAACCCGCGTCCCCTGCATCGACAGGCAGACTCAAACACTGCGCCACCAGGCAAGCCGTAAAATCGCTCTTACTTCTCGACATGATGCAGCTCCTACCTTGACTGTAATTTTCTCTCGAATTAATTGAATGCCACTTGTCTGGGTCCAAATGGTAGATGAGGAAGAAGAAATTCATTTTCAATATTATACTCACTTGGTCATATATCGTTTTTCATAGTTACAAAATTTTGCTTCTTAATAAATTAAGGAATATTTCGGTACATTATTTAACAGTCTCCTGAGCTATTTTTAACTTCAGAATGCATAGGTTATTCTGCCTGAAGAGTTCCAATAGTTTTACTGGTTTTACCCTTAAAGCACTTTCTAGGGAAAAGGGATGACAATACACTAGCACTTTCTTTGATAAGATAACACATCTTGCATCTCTTCAGTGTTCAACCCACTGTAATCGGGTTGTGATCCAAACTTCTGAAACTGCTCTGTTAAAAGAACCACCAACGGCTCTGAATGACCCAATCCAGTGAATTACCCAATCTTGACACATTTTGGCATTTTACGCCATTGGCTCACTCTCGCTATTGACAGTTTTTTTGTTTCTGAGAAATCTATCTCTCCTTGATTTCCTCCTACCTCCCGGTCCACTCCATCTTCACCTCCTGTATTGGGCCCTCTTTGCCAGCCCCTTATGTGGGAGCGTCCCTCAGGGACCTGCCTCGTGGCATTCCTGGGCAAGCTCTTCCAGTCTCAAAGCTTCAACTTTCAAATCCAGAGCCAGGGCTTCCCTGGGGGCGCAGTGGTTGAGAGTCCGCCTGCCGATGCAGGGCACACGGGTTCGTGCCCCGGTCCGGGAGGATCCCACCTGCCGCGGAGCGGCTGGGCCCGTGAGCCATGGCCGCTGAGCCTGCGCGTCCGGAGCCTGGGCTCCGCAGCGGGAGAGGCCACAGCAGTGAGAGGGAGGCCCGCGTACCGCGAAGAAAACAAATAAATAAATAAATAAAAATCCAGAGCCAGTGCCTACTCCTGCCTTCTACGTTGAGACCTATGTATGTATCTTCTTCTTGGATATCTCTCTCTGCATGTCAGCCGGAGAGATTATCTTACTCGCTTCACCCATCCCTGCTTGAGCAATCTGTACTTTCTTCTGGGAACCTTATTTAAATTACTGGCACAACTATCCGGCTAACAGCCCAAGACAGAAACGTGGGCGTCATTGCCAAGATAGTCCACTCCTTTACCTTCTTCTCCGTCACCAACTCCTGTCAATTCTGTCTCCTTAACAGCTCTGGACGGTCCCCACAACCGTGCTCCCATCTGTTAGCACAGATCTTTAACCCAGCTGGGCTATTAAAATAAACAGTCTCCTATCTGTCCAACTTCCCTTCAGTGTTACGCATCCCCACAAGCCAACCAATCCATTCTCTGGCCTGCCTTTGTTTTTTTTTCTGACATGCGAAGCTGACCTTATTTCTCTATTTTACAGTAACACTCCAAGGGTTCTTGTTAGCTGTTTTGCAAAAGTCTGATCACAGGTCTGTCATTGCCCGCCTGGTGCTGAGCTCCTTGACTCTGTTACATCCCGGTGGTATCAGTAGCTTAGTAAGTGATAAATGTTGGTGAATAATAAACCCAGTCCAATCTTTCATGCAGTGGACAAGGCCCTTTATTTCATACACTTTGTATGTGATCCACAGCAACAACATAAAACAGCGAGTGATGAACTTTCTATATAAAGCATTCAACCATTGGTAAAGATAATCAACTCCACCCAGCTAGACTGGGAGTAGCAGTTTCTGTGTATATCTAAAGGGGCAGCTTGTTTAAGTCACTGAATGTGCATTTACCTCTAGGACACGAGAAAACATAATCTGGAAATTGGATAGGGGACTGAGAGGAGAAATTTAAGGGCTGAAAAAGGTGTTACTCTGAGCTTTATGATTAGTATTATTTACTTCCAACTTTGAAATTAGCCTTGTTAATACTTACAATTTGCTGCATGAAGACAAATCTATAGAACTCCCATCACTGGGTGTATCTGGGATTGTGTCTTAATATTCTAAGAGGTTTACTCTGGAAAAAGGTAGAAATTTTTGACACTAATGATAAGAATTAAGAATGGATGTGCCCATAAAAAGAAACAATTAATTTGCTCTTTCAGAGGCTTTAATATTCCCTTTCTCTTCCTCACCGTCTGCCTTAATGAAATGCATGTCAAAGTTCACCCAAGAGCTGATTCTGTTTGACTTGGGCTGTATTGTGCCCCTAGTTCCTGATGATTTCCTTCCATCAGATTTACAATACATCGGCATTTCTGAAATATATTTCTCAAGATACTTGGGGGGAAATAGAATTTCTCCATGGTAAAATAAACTTGGGAAATAATTCATGCCATATTCCCTTCTAAGGCAGCCTCAATAGATGTTAGCTACTTAAAGAATCTGTGTGTGTGTGTGTGTGTGACCTGTGAACATCCTGCAGCTTTCTGCAGAACACTCTGTGCCTCTATGAAATTGGTGTCCTGCTCTGATCTCAACCATTTTTTCTCCTGGTTTTTAGTGTGCACTTTCTATGGAAGCCTAGAGATTTCAACAACATTTATCCTGTCTTCTTTGAATCCGGTTTGTTTTCCCTATTCAGTCTTGGATCCTGTTTTCATTATTGTTTTAAAATTTGCATTGGGGTATAGTTGATGTACAATGATGTATTACTTTCAGGTGTACAGCAAAGTGGATCAGTTGTACATATACATACATCCACTCTTTTAGATTCTTTTCCCATATAAGCCATTACAGAGTATTGAGTAGAGTTCCCTGTTCTATACAATAGGTCCTTATTAGTTATCTATTTTCTATTTTTCCTGGAGAATTCAACTATTTCTGGTCTGGAAACCCTGCTTAAAATCTGAACTTGTCCTTGCCTCAGTAACTTAGTACTTTCGGGATAAGGACAGTACCTCATCATTCTGTGCATGTGTGTGTATACAGACATATTCAGACACAGAAGTATATATAGATATTTTGCTTCCATTCTTTTAACGTTTCCACAACTCTAAGTCCTCAAGTGTCTTGTGCCTTGACCAAAGTGAGACTTGGATTCTTGAATTCATGACTTACTCCTCACTTAGTCATTATTCTACTCCTGCTGCAGGTTGGTTTCTAGAAATTACAGAGGGCTTTGTTGGCAGAGTAACTTGCTACCTTAGTACTTAGTATCTCTCTCAGCCATTCAGGTGAAGTGGTCCCTGGACCCTTGCTCTCTGTTGGACCACTGTATTATTCTCAATTCTCTGCTCTCTCATCTTCTTTGTTAAGAGAGACCAAACATGAGAGCTTAGTGTTAATTAGTGTTTTGTGTATATTAAAATGAAAACTTTGCCACAGAAGTTTTGCTTAAGAAGTCTGCACCCTATTCATAGGTCCCTTTAATTGCTCCCCTGACCCCCAGTGGGAGGAAGTGGTGCTTGTTTTATCACAGAAGTGTTTCATATTTTTTTATGGTTATAGATGTTGATTTTAAGTCATTTATGAGGATCAGATAAAGACATGGCTCCCCAGTTGTTATTTTCCAAGTGTTTTCATACCATTGCTATATTTATTTTTAGAAACACAGCATTGACACTATTAATATCCTCACTTAAAGATGAAGAAATGGAGGCAAAAAGGTTAAATGCTTGTCAAAATGAAGGACATATTCCCTTGTGAACAGTGGAAATATCCCCATTAGGTCAGGCTATTAAGTGCATGGTTTAAAGGCATTTTTCAAAGGGTCAGAGGTAGCAAATTTGGTAAGAGCATGGAGCATGGGGTTAGAGAGATCAGGGGCTTAATTCTGGTTCTGTATGTATTTGAGCAAATATTTAATTGTTCAGGACTTGCTTCGTAGGCTGTAAAATGAGGTAGTAATACTTATAACACAGGATGTTCAAAATATATATATAGAATGTTGCTGAACTCTGACTTGTGTTAGTTTAACATAAGTGTGAAGTGCTTTAGTGGGTATTATATACACCTATACTCTTATTTTAAAAAGGAAAGAATGCCTACTGCCTTTCCGAAGAGGCTCAGAGAGCTGTCAAAGTAGAGTGTAGAGGGAGAATTCAAAATTAGTATTGAACACCATGTGCTTAAATGAGATTCATGCCAGTTTGTTGCCTAGCAACCAGGGTATTTGTCCTTGCGGGCCCTGTGGGGAGCCGCAGGGCAATTTAACACAGGGTGGACTAAAAAGATTGCTTAGTGCAATGCAGCAGCCACTGTAAGGGAAACATGTGTTTCTAGGAAACCCTACAAATATCAATGAATTCATTACAGTGCTGACTTACTCTGGTTTCAAAACTCCAGCCAATGTTTCTCAAAGTGTGGTCCACTAACTACATGCATCAGGGTTACAAAGCTACAGTGGGGTGGTTAGGAAGAAGACTGAGACAAGTGTTCCTTCCAGAGGGTAGCTATAGCAAAGCACACATGGGCAGTAGGCATCATGGTTAAGAGGCCAGGGACCAGACGGCAGGGGTTGCAATGCCGGACCTGTCTATTCCCAGCTGTATGAGGCTGGACACGTTCCTTAACTTTTCTATGAAAGTTTCATCATCATTAAAAGGTGATGATGGTGATAATGACGAAACGTATGTTTGTAACTACTGCAAGCAAAGAGCTGAGAAGTGTATCTGGCACAGAGTTAAGCAGTCAATAAAGATCAGCGGCTATTAGCTATTGATGTCAAGACTTTTTGCCAGCATAATTCTCTGGGGTCATTTCTCAGTCTTAACCCAGCTCTCTGGTGACCCCTTTCTTTCTATTTACTGTCTCCAGGCTCAACTATTCATGTTCCATTTTCATCATGTAATGTTTGTCTTCTTTCTATCCTAAGGCACAAGTTTCACTTTATCTCCATCCTTAAAAACAAGTACAGGGCTTGCCTGGTGGTGCAGTGGTTGAGAGTCCGCCTGCTGATGCGGGGGACATGGGTTCGTGGCCCAGTCCGGGAAGATCCCACATGCCGCGGAGCGGCTGGGCCCATTGAGCCATGGCCGCTGAGCCTGCGCGTCCGGAGTCTGTGCTCCGCGACGGGAGAGGCCACAGCGGTGAGAGGCCTGCATACTGCAAAAACAAAAACAAAAAAACAAAAACACAAAAACAAGTACATCTATGGGAATTTCCACAGGGTTTTCACGGCTAGTGATCCAGAAAAATTAGCAGGGAATAAAAGAGCTTCTTCCCAGGCTTTCTCCACTTTCTTTTTTTTTCTACTTTAGATCCACACAGTTGGGAAAAACATGGTAAGAAGATTCATTCAGGTTGCCAAGTCAGAGGCTCTGCCCTGAGATTTGGAATCTAAAAGTTTGGCAGTTACCTGGCATCTGAGGTAAAAGGCATTCCACCTGACTTCTCCTTAGAGAAGTTCTTAAGAGAATCGAGAAGCAGAGGGTGGAAATGAGTAAAGGAGGAATAATCCCAGCTGCAGGTAGTTGGAAGGAAATTAATATAGGAACAAAAGTGAAGGTGAAAATTCCTCCCCAGGAGAAATAGCAAGACAAAGGCATATTTTGTGGCCAACCTGTTCTCAGCTGAAGTGGACATTTTTAGAGAAGTACAGAAATAAAGGGATCGATTTGGCCATTTAAAGTCGTGGTGCAGAAGCTCGTGAAAGTACAAACAAAACTAAAGGCCTCCAAGAACCCTAGAATATTCTTAGAAGTCCCTAGTGTTGTACTGACCTAGTTTTCAGGCCATCCTTTCCCCAGGGAAAGGAGCTAAACTTGACACCTTGGTTGGATCCAGAGATTGGGGCGTGGTTTCTGATTAGGTCCTGGGATTTCATCTTTGAGCTGATTGGCCCTACCCCTAAGGCTTACCAGGCAATAAAATGAGCAGTGTTAAGAGGCAAAAAAGCTGAAGTAGGCTGGCAACCAAATCCAAGGCCTCGAAAGCCTCAGGTACTAGAGACCCATAGCGGAGATCTAAGAACCCCTGGTTCATGTGAGAGCAATTTTCCACAGCCTAAAGGAGAAAGACTGCAGAAAATCTGGAACACACAAATACTCTATATATCCAAAAAGAGGTGCAAGGACCAAGAAAGGAAAGTCCCTAAAAATCATGGAAATGTTTATAAGTCTATTCAAATTATACTATATTACAAATGATTAAGAATGGATTTTGTTTATGGTTTCCTTTGCGGTGCAAAAGCTTTGAAGTTTCATTAGGTCCCATTGTACACTACCAAACATAAAATAGATAGCTAGTGGGAAGCAGCCGCATAGCACAGGGAGATCAGCTCAGTGCTTTGTGATCACCTGGATGGGTGGGATGGGGAGGGTGGGAAGGAGGGAGAAGCAGTAGGGAGGAGATGTGGGAACATATGTGTATGTATAATTGATTCACTTTGTTATAAAGCAGAGACTGACACCATTGTAAAGCAATTATACTCCAATAAAGATGTTAAAAAAATAAAATAAAAATAAAAAATAAAAAATAAAAAAAAAAAAAAAAAAAAAAAAAAAA
>RJWK010067066.1:0-11688 GCA_004363435.1 Platanista minor | reverse complement strand
TTCATGCTGAGGACACAAAGGTACAATAAGCTGTTCGAACAGCTCTTATTCTGGTGTGGAGACAAGTGTGTAAACAAGCAATTACAGTAGAGCATGATAGAGAGAAGCACAAGATAGAACACCTAATTCACGCTGGAGGAGATGACACCTGAGCAATTCGAATTAAATGAATTATAGCCAAGCAAAGGCGAACCAGACACAAGGAACATTGTGTGCTAAGGCCCTGTGTCAGGAGGGACACAAGGCATTCTAGGGACTAAAGATAGCCAATAAGCTAAAATACAAAAACCCAAGAATTGCAAGATAAAGGCATCCAGCAGATGTCTGAAGGGCATGGTGAGAGGAGTTAAACCAGACTGAGGATGAAATTTGTCATACATCATGTTAGCTTAAGTAATAGAAATATATAATCATAACAATATTTGTGCAACATTCTTTAGTTTTAAAAGGATGTTCACAACAATCTCCTCATTCATTTTCATAGCAACCAAGTGAGGCAGGTCCTTTTATTATGCCTGATTTATACATAAGCAGATGGAGAGCTGAGTTTTCAAAAATAGTAGGTGACTCACAGACAAAGAAAACAAACGTATGGTTACCAAAGGGGAAAGCGGGGGAGATAAATTAGGAGTTTAGGATGAACATATACACACTACTATATGTAAAATAGATAAACAACAAGGACCTACTGTATAGCACTATATTCAATATCTTGTAATAACATATAATGAAAAAGAATCTGAAAAGGAATATATATATGTACATGTATACATATAACTGAATCACTTTGCTGTATACCTGAAACTAATAAAACATTGCAAGTTAACTATACTTCAATTTAAAAAATGGTTAAAAAAATAGTAGGTGACTGAATTGGGAGTCACATTCAGGTCTTGGGACTTTGCTCTCTGCTCTCCCTGACACTGCCTTTCTATTATCATTTCAGAAAAGAAACTCATATTCTGGAGCAGGGCACTGTGGTATGTTTGGTGTGACAGGGAAAGAGAAGGTAGTACAAAGATGAATAAACCTTCAGGAAGTTTACAGGTTGAGAGAGGAAGAACCACATAACCACATAAACACACACAAAAAGGAAGCTTTTGTTGTTGTCATTATTGTTGTTGTTGTTGTTGTTTTGCAAAACTAAGTGCACCAAGTAAGTGAAACAGACAATGATTGGTACAGGGGTCCAGGGAGGGAGACATCACCGCCTTGTGGGTGTCCCAAGAAGGATGGGCTTAGTCTGAGCTTTTCAGATAGAAAAAAAGACCTTGCTGTTTGGGAGTGGAGGTCAAGTAAGAAAAAGGAAAAACATTAATTTTGTATGATAGCAGTCAGAAGCAGGAGTAGTAGAGTCAGTCAGAGATGGCTTTGAGTCACTGTTCGGTCCTGTTTTGGTGACTTCAGGGCATTCAACTCCAGACTAACTAAACATTGAATGAGATCACGCACATAAAACATTTATCACAGTACGTGGAATACACCAGTGATCAGCAAATGGTGGAGATGGTGGTGGTGGTGGTGACATCACTCCTAACATCATAATCATCACCCCCTGCCCTCTCAGACAACCTAGATGGGGGCCCTCAGAGCCCCCAACATGCTCCCGGCCACCCACCCAGGGGCTAATCCACAAGCCTCTTAAGAATACATGGTTCTCCTGACTCCTCCGCTCCTTTCTTCAGCCTCAGTACCTGCCTCTCACAAAACAACCATTTCCACAAAACAGCCTTTGCTTCAGGATCTCCCGGCTTTCTGGAAGTTTCTGTGGAATTTACACCCCTGAAAAGGACAAGCCCAAGGACCTGGACTGTGCCCACTACAGTCCCCAACAACCCCTCAGTAGGTAAGAGTCGGCAGGGGGGGCCCATAGAGGTTGTCCGCTGTCCCCTGGAGCTTCTCTCTTGGTCTGTGATTCTTTACTGCATGACTCTACACTACGTTATTAGCAGTCACAGCTGTGAGGGACCCAGCTGCCAGGAAACAGACACAGAAAGAAACAATGTGGGGCCAAGAATGCTTAGGCTGCAGCTGAAATCGTGAAGGAGGCAGTGCTTCTATCTGGAGCCCCAGGGCCTCGCCAACAGGCCTCCATATACTACCTTCTCCCCATCCCATGCTCCCTCAGCCTCCTCCTGCCCTCCGACGAGTTGTCAGTGAACCCCCCCTCTGAAAGAGAGGCCAGAAGGTGTGCCCAGAAAGGCTTCGGCTGGGAGCCAGGACCGTGGGGTCTGTGTTGGATTCTGCCAGTGATGAGCTGTGGGAACTTCGGCAAAGTGTTGAATTTTTCTGAGCCTTCATTTGAAAATGAATAGACTAGTGAGCCCTCCAGCTCTAACCCTGGTGATTCTGTTACTGACCTCTTTTCTCAGCCCATATTTATATAGATACAAACACATACACACACACACATGCACACTTACACACAATCACTTATCACTGAATCACATTATTCTCAACCCTCATAATAGTTATCCAACAGTCAGTTTGATGTTAAGAGCAAAAGAATTCTTGCATTAATACTATGGACAAAGGTTAGTTTCTGTAAGATATAAAATCTGACTCAAAATAATAAGAAAAATATGCAATCTGTAAAAATAAAAATGTGTAGAGAGTGTGAAAGGGTAATTTATGAAAAGAAGGCATAAATAGAAAACAAAATTTGGAAATATATGTTATGGGTAAAACTGTAAATGTCAATTAAAGTAGCATTGATATACTAAGACACAGTGTGAATTCTTATTAATCAAAACAGAAATTTCTGCATCAGGAACAGAAAAAATAGATCAGTGAGACAGAACAGAGAACTCAGAAACTGGTTCACATGTGAGTATGTAGTTATGTGGTGGGTGAGTGTACACCTGACACATGATAAAGGTGGCATCACAAAGCAGTGAGGGAAGACAGATGATTTAGTAGATGGTTTTGGAGAAATCAATTCCCGTATGGAGAGATATAAAAAGCCAATTCACAGGGCTTCCCTGGTGGCGCAATGGTTGAGAGTCCGCCTGCCAATGCAGGGGACACGGGTTCATGCCCCAGTCCGGGAAGATCCCACATGCCATGGAGCAGCTGGGCCCATGAGCCATGGCCGCTGAGCCTGCGCATCCGGAGCCTGTGCTCCGCAACGGGAGAGGCCACAACAGTGAGAGGCCCGCGTACTGCAAAAAAAAAAAAAAAGCCAATTCACAAAAGAAGTAACCCCAGTGTCTAACAAGCATTTGAAGAAACGCTCAAACTTACCAATAATCACAGAAATAAGATTAAAACAATCAGATGCAGGGCTTCCCTGGTGGCTCAGGGTTTAAGAAACCACCTGCCAATGCAGGGGACATGGGTTCAAGCCCTGGTCCGGGAAGATTCCACGTGCCGTGCACCACAACTACTGAGCCTGTGCTCTACAACCCGCGAGCCACAACTACTGAGCCCACGTGCCTAGAGCCCGCGTGCCACAACTACTGAAGCCCACGTGCCTAGAACCCGTGCTCCGCAACAAGAGAAGCCACGGCAATGAGAAGCCCGCGCACCGCAACAAGAGTAGCCCCCCGCTCACCGCAACTAGAGAAAGCCCACGCACAGCAACGAAGACCCAACGCAGCCAAAAATAAAATGAGTAAAATAAATAAATGTATTAAATAAATAAATTAAATAAAACAATCAGTTACAAAGCGGTAACTTTTACAGTCACCAGAAAGCAAAAACAGCTGGTGAGAGTATAAACTGGCACTGCTGTTCTTGAAACAAATCTGCCAGTGTTTAGCAAAACAAAATGTTTATTTTTCTGACCCAGTGGATCCTCTCCTAGGTATAAATCCCAGAGCAGTCATCCCACAGGTCCGTAAGTGTGCCTGCACAATAATGTTTCCCATGACATTGTTCATAGTTGGAGGCAGTTGAAGGCAAACTGTTCTTGATCACTAAGGGAATGAATAAGTTATGTGTAGGAAATACATGCTGTGGCATCCTGTGCAGTCATAAACTTAAAAGCAAGGATACATCTCAAAAATATATGAAAAGCAAGAAGCAAAATGAGAGTTATAATACAATTCCCTTGATGTAAAAAAAAAAAAAAAAGATATCAAATGCAGTCACAAAACCACAGTACCTAAATATTTTACTAGAGCATATGTTTAAGCACACATTAGAATTGTTTTCTAGGGCTTCCCTGGTGGCGCAAGTGGTTGAGAGTCCGCCTGCCAATGCAGGGAACACGGGTTCGAGCCCCGGTCCGGGCAGATCCCACGTGCCGCGGAGCGGCTGGGCCCGCGAGCCATGGCCGCTGAGCCTGCGCGTCCGGAGCCTGTGCTCCGCAACGGGAGAGGCCACAGCAGTGAGAGGCCCGCGTACCGCAAAAAAAAAAAAAGAATTGTTTTCTACCAAGAGTATATTGGTGAGGATTCAGTCAAGAAAGTAGAAACCTCTAAGCAGGAAAGGATTTAATGTAAGGATTGAGGTACTTCTGACACTGTTGGAAAGGCTAGAGGGGTGAAGAGCAAGGAAGACCAAGATCACTACCGGACTTCATAGAAAACAGGAAGTTGATGCTGTAACCCACAAGGACTAAAGGAAATGTCACCAGTGCTTACAGCTGCATTAGCACCCAGGCAGGCGATTTATGAGACAAGCCCTGAAGTCACTGCAAGTTCTCATATCAGCCAAAGCCCACATGTCTGCCTGCCACTACAGAGGGGAAATAATGGCCTTCTAATTCTAGTTAGGGCATCTCCCACGAGTGAAATATAAACTGGAACCCTTCTGATAAGGGAATCTGGGGCATGTAAGCTTTTAGCTTAGTGATGCAGCGAGCATCTAAAGAGGAGTGCTGAATACCAACAGACATTCTGCTGGCTGCTCAGGACCCAGACACCCCCTTCTACATCTAACTTCCAAACAACAATAGTAGCAGCAGCACCCTTTCTGTCTAACATGATGCAAGAGATAACGCTCATACAAATAAGGAGGCATTCACCCTCTTCCCCAAAATGTTCCCAAGTGTAACATCATCATTGTAACCATCATCTAGTTCAACCACAATCTCTCTTCAATAATATGTAATCAATCTAAAGACATATACTTAATCAAGAACAGCACACTTTATATAAAATAACAGGGGAAAGGAAGAGGGGAAATGTAAATTCTGTATTGCTTAATATAAATAAATAAAGACATATGCATATATACCTAAGACAAGAAAATATTAATAGCTGCTACAGTCATCATTTCTACATCTGATCCCAAGATCATAGTTGGTACTTAGCTCTTTTTTTTTTTTTTTTTTTCCTGCGGTACGCGGGCCTCTCACTGTTGTGGCCTCTCCCGTTGTGGAGCACAGGCTCCAGACACGCAGGCTCAGCGGCCGTGGCTCACGGGCCCAGGCGCTCCGCGGCATGTGGGATCTTCCCGGACCGGGGCACGAATCCGTGTCCCCTGAATCGGCAGGCGGACTCTCAACCACTACGCCACCAGGGAAGCCCTGGTACTTAGCTCTTATTGCATTTTCCATGCCATAATCTCTTTGTCCTTCGGCTACAACTTCAGGCCATGGTTCCTGATCTAGTACAGTGACCCAAAACTTTATTCCTAAAGGCTCTGAACCATTAGTGGCCCTGTCTGTGTTGGGCTGCTAAAATCTTCCGTTAGATTTTTCACAGGCATGAAAGCACTAACAGGCACGCTTAACTCCCTGGATTCCATGTATGTGTTTTCTGACTCTGTTTTAAAGCAGCAACACTATTTGAGGATTGGTCACTTTAGACAATACTGCAACCCCCTTCTGTGTCTCTTGATTCAGTGACATAAGGAGAGCAAAATGCAGAACTTCCATTTCACTGTAATGTCCCCTAAAGAAAGCTTTTTTCATTTGGGAACTAAGATCGCTAAACCAACAGAGACTAAAGATGTGAAGCAAATTTTGCAAGCCCTCCATGAGGAATAATGGTTATTAAAAATAATAGTGCAAGTAGCTCTCACTCCTTTTTCCCCTCTTAGCTCCCAGACAAGTGTAATATAGCTATGGGAGAGCATGCATCAAAATTGGTCACTTGTTCAAAGCTTATAATGTATTTTGTAAGACAGTTCTCCACCCACACAAGCTTTGTCCTTCCTGCTGGTACAATAATTTAGTCTTCACTAAGCCATGCTACCATTCTATAAAACCAGATGCTTCTATGGGATGAAGTACAAAAACAAGGCAAGTGAATCTTATGGGCATGAAAGCACTACCACACGTTTTTATTATAAAATTAGTTCCTTGGTCAGAAACAATACTGTATGGAATGCCATATGGAGAATAAGGCATTTGCTTAATCCACAGATGGCAAATCAAAAGCATTATAGGCGGAAAAAGCAAATTCATATCTGGGATAAATGCCTATTCCTGTAAGGACAAAATGATATACTCTTCTTGATATAAGTAGTCCAATACAATAGCCTGCTGCCAAGTGTCTGCCTAAGGAATGATGTCATTTCAGGCTTAAACTTAACTTCTGCTATGAGGAGGTTGGGTATCCAGCAGTGGCACAAGCCTTGGTGAAGGAAAGTCACTAAGTGTTGTTGAGCCAGTGTATAACCTCTATTGCTACCACTGTGGCAACTTTATTCATGAGTCCACTGAGCAAAAACTGGAGCGGTTAGCAAAAGATGCTGAATGACATCCACAGAAAGAGTCATCTTGTCCTCTTGAGTCTTCTGTACAGTAGGTACACTTTAATGAGCCTTTACAAGGGACACAAATATCTTCTCATTCTATCTCCCTTTTGGATATCCACTCTTATACATATCTGTTCTCCCTACTCCTGTGTCATCAATTCCCTCAAGCCCTGGGCCAAAAGACTAATGTCTGTCCATGAATGGCATATTTTCATACCTGTAGACAGCCTCTCATCCATCCAAAGTAAGCCACAAGATGTATCACTTGAAGTTATACCCACTGGGAAAATTTTTCTTCCGTACTTGCCTTTACTAATCTTTCAGGACCAACACTGAGTGGGACTATAAAGCTATAATAATCCATTCCCAGATGGTGCTAGCCTTTATTTAAATAAAGCTCAGTTTTGCTTTCTCAGTTAATTGATCTTGAATAATTTCCCATGAGTTCATAGAAATGAATCCAGAGAGAAGTATAAATGCATCAGGAGTAGCTATTATGGGAACTTCCCAGGTGGCACAGTGGTTAAGAATCTGCCTGCCAATGCAGGGGACATGGGTTTGAGTCCTGGTCCAGGAAGATCCCACATGCCATGGAGCAACTAAGCCCATGCACCACAACTACTGAGTCCACACTCTAGAGCCCACGAGCCACAACTACTGAGCTTGCATACCACAACTACTGAAGCCCACGTTCCTAGAGCCTGTGCTCCTCAACAAGAGAAGCCACTGCAATGAGAAGCCCGTGCACCGCAACAAAGAGTAGCCCCCACTCTCCACAACTAGAGAAAGCCCACGCACAGCAGTGAAGACACAGCACAGCCAAAAATTAATTAATTAATTAAATTTTTTTTTTAAAAAAAGAGTATCTATTATGGCAGTCTAAGTCAGCTGCTCATGCAATATACTTGTTGCCTTAGTTACTTTTTGAACTTTTTCAACTACTTCAACTTTATTATAGAGTTGAACATATGCCCAGCTTTTGATTTAGGGCATCAGATAACACCAAATTCATGTTGAGTAGCTCAATTTCTTGGCCACTTGTAGTATGATCAGAAGTTGAATCTTTATCCATGACCCAGTAACAAGATAGCACGTGTTTCTCAAAAGAAAAATAGTATTTGTTTTAGGGTATATGGCATTACTCCCAAAATTCCTGGGAATCTGTGTTTAAGTTCTCTTATTGTGGCTTGCCAGAGACTCCATACAGCATAACTGCCCACTGGACTTCAACTACCACTAAGTCTTCTGAGTCATAAAACCCAAGTTGGAAGACCAATTTGTACTGAAGCCTGGACTAACTGTAGAGCCTTCTCTTATGCTATAACTCCCTGAAATTTACAACATTACAGGTTACTCAGTAAATGGGTCAGAGGGGTGCATTCGAATGGGGTGTATGTTATCGCTAAACTTCAAAGAGACCCACCAGATATTATGCCTTTTTCTTAGTGATAAGCATACAAGGTATAAAGTGCTTCCTTTTTTTCCTTTTGGAGGTGATATCTTGACATGTTCCAGATCACTGGGCTCAGAATCTTCAAGTATCAGGCTTCAGAATATTCATGGGTTTATCTCCACTCTCCGATTTATGTATGTAATGCACCAAGTACCCCACATTCACTCACCAGGATGCCATTAATACAGTGAACAAGTGTGATATCAAGATGGGGAAATAATCAATATCCTTGCAGACTACATGATACCTGAAAAACCCCTATCAGTTACAACATATGGTTTCTGGTGGTTTTTACTAAACAAAATAGAGAGAGACTTTTGGAACGATGGAGTAGAAGCACTTATGTCTATTTCTCCCCCTAAGTACAACTAAAGATCCAAGATATTGTATATTAAAAAATACGTAAGAAGATTTTAAAAGGTGGAGAAAATAAGAAAGATTGTCTAGGCACCTTGGGAACTAGGTAATGGCACAGTGGCATGTTCCTAGGTTTTCACTTTTCTTGGTACATGCCAGGCTTAGAGTTGAAGAAATCAGAAATTCAGAAACATCAATAGGTAGAGAACAAAAATGTCCCCAACAAAAGTCTGCTGTCTCTAGCCAAAGAGCCAGGAAAGAAGCAACCTCATAAGGCAGAAAACTTTTAGACAGTAACTAGTCTTCTCCAGTTAAACACCACAGAATAATGAAAAGTGTCCTCACCATAACCCATGCCAGCAAAGACTGAATGGGAAGACTAGATATTCACATGTACAAGGCTATAATGAAGTTCCCACCAAGATAGGGTCAGAGAATGCCATGTAGGGAATCAGGACTTCACCCCCATCCTGCCACCATCCATGGTGTCAGTAGAGTTGAGGAGGGGACCTGGAACTACCATCCTCATCCAGCAGTAACAAGAACTTCTGCCTTTGGATGTCAATGGCGACTGGGTGGGGAATCCAGATTTTTACCTCCACCTGGTAGTAACAAGGTGGTGCCCCATCTTTTCCTGCCAGAGCTGTGTCAGAAGAAAGCAGTTCAAACAGAAGTTTTAAATAAGATCCACAGTCTCATGATACCTAAAATGTTCAGGTTTCAGTTGAAAATCACTCCTCATAGCAGGAAACAGGAAGAACTCAAGGTAAATGAACAAAGTCAATCTGAGATTAATTATCTGGCAAAGATTTCAAAGTAGCTACTGTAAAAATGCTTCAATGAGCTGTTGCAAGCAAGCATGCTTGAAACAAATGAAAAAAATAGAAAGTCTCAACAAAAGGAACAGAAGATGTAGGGAAGAACCAAATGGAAACTTTAAAATGGAAAAATACGATAATAGAAATAAACAGCTCATTGAATGAGCTCAACAGCAGAATGAAGGGAACAAAGGTAAGAATCAATGAACTGGAACAAAATAAATTACCCAATTTTAACAGGGGCAAATATAAAATTAATAGAGCCTCAGAGACCCATGAGACTATAGCAAAAGATTTAACATGCATGTCACCATAGTCACAGAAAGAAGGGGAAAAGGGCAAGGGCAAAAAAGTACTCAAAAAAATAATGGCTGAGAAATTTTCAAATTTGGCAAGAAACATAAACATAAAAGTCAAGAAGCTGAATGATCACCAAAAAGTATAAATCCAAAGAAATCCATGCCAAGACACATAATGATTAAACTTCTGAAAACTAAAGACAAAGAAAAAATATTGAAAGCAGTAACAGAAAAATGACATCTTTTTCATTGGGGGAGAACAATTTGAATGACAATGAATTTCATATCAGAAACCATAGAAGTCAGAAATAAGTGGCACAACATTGAAAGAAAAGAACACTCGACCCAGAATCTTATAACCAGTAAAAATATCCTTCAGGAAGGAAGGGGAAATCAAGACATTCTCAGATGAAGGACAACTAATTTTTCACCAGTTGGCCTACCCTAAAATAGTATCTAAAGGAAATTCTCCAATCAGAAAAGAGTATGATAAAATAAGAAACTCTGGAACATCAGGAAGAAAGAACATAGTAAGTAAAAATATGGGTAAATGTAATATGCTTTACTCTTTTTCCTCCTCCTAATCCTCCTGCATTTTCTAAATTATGTTATTGGGTGAAGTAAAAATTTTAATGCTATCTGATGTGGTTCTAAATATATGTAGAGGAAATATTGAATAAATTTATACCATAGATGAGGGATAGTAAAAGAGTATAATGAGAGGTAATTCATTCAAACTAGTGAAATGATGATACCAGTAGATTGTGATAAATTATGTATATATGATATAATATCTAGAGAACCCACTAAAAAAGCTATACAAAGAGATGCACTCATAGTCAAAAGCACTATAAATAAATAAAGATGGAATTCTAGAAAATGTTCAAGTAACCCAGAGGAAGGCAGGAAAGGAAAACAGGGAAACAAAAGTGGAGAGACCAAACACAAAACAAAAAAATAAATAAATAAAATGGCAGATTAAGTGAAAATCCAAATACAGTAAGTGTAAATGCCCTAAATTCATCAATTTAAAATTTAATTGAAGTAGACAAGAAGAATATTCGTCTGATTAACTGCTGCATACCAGATGTAAGACGTTATGTTGATTTGTTCCATTGGAGAGAACATATCTAGAGCAGCAGTTGCATATTGTGTCAACATATTACTAAGTGGACAATAAATCTACTCCTTCTTTCCAAGAACTATCTATCTCCTGCATAGACTAATGAGGAGAGTTAAAAGAGAATGGGATAAAAATCATCACCTCTGAATCATTCAAGTCTTTGATGGTGGAACTAATACCTGTGATTCCAATATGGTAATACCAACAATCTTATTACTGGTTTACTATTGCATTAGGAAGAGGCCACTTCAGGGGTTCCCACTTAGTTCTCTCCTTATAGGAAAATATGCAAAGGGTTATTCCATGGGTCAAAGAGCCAATGTGGAGGTTCCCCAGGTATGTCTATTCTATTTGTGTATTTCAGAACTGGACAAGTAACCACTGGGGCCATTGTGAGAGAGACATAAGCCAAAATTCCATTTGTCACACAACCATAGTGGTTTTCTAGGTATCCAGTGATTAGTGTCAACTCAGAGTCAGGCATTCAGCAATTCCCAAGAGTCAGGATATTTCTCTTTCCCCAGTACACAGCCACCTAGTAAATGGTTAAGTGACTCTTTGGAGAAGATATTTTTAAAATATTTGCAATACATACTTTATCAAAGCCACGAGATTCTTTTTTCCAGAGGACCTGCCCCACATTTCATTCAAAGGATTCTAGGTCCTTAAACTGGTTCAAGAATGGGAACTGAATAAGGGGCCATAAATCCCTATTGTGATGACTCAAATCAAGACATAGAATATTTCTGTTTATGAATATCAAGACTTTCATAGTTTTCCATCTATTGATTCTTGGGGAATCATGATCAATTAAATATCAAAGATTTCTGAAGGTCAAATCATTATTACCACTTCAACGCTGTTTCCCATATTGGTAATCTGCTCATTTGGTCCCTGGTAGTCAAACATTGGTTTTTGGTCTTTGCTCTTCTGGAGGAAGAGCATTTCTTTTTTCTTTCTTTTTTTGTTTTTTTTTTTTTAATTGACTAT
>RJWK010067065.1:0-11686 GCA_004363435.1 Platanista minor | reverse complement strand
GAACTCGACTCAGTACTCTGTAATAACCTATATGGAAATAGAATCTAAAAAAGAGTGAATATATGTATACGTATAACTGAGTCACTTTGCTATACAGCAGAAACTAACACAACATTGCAAATAAACTATACTCCAATAAAAATTAATTAAATTAAAAGAAATAAAAATAAAAGCAGGGTTTATTTGTTTATTTAGTCTTTACTCTCTTTATCCCCTAGACACTGGTCTTGCTACAGAGTAGGCCCCAAATGCAAATTTGCTAAATGCATGAATGAACAAATGAACACAAAACATCAATGCTTTCTTCAGTAACACCACCATGATAAGTTGGAAATTGACTCAGCTGAGCTTATGAAAATCAGTACTTTCCCTCAGCAATGTACTTTTACCCAACAGGAGTCTCAGAATACCAACTAGAAGAAAAATCTCCAGTCACTTGTAGTGACGAGATTGCTTTCTCAAACTTGCAAATTCCTGTTGTAAAAACAAACAAAAACAACCCCCCAAAAATGGGATGTACGTGAGATGTGTGTATATGTGTGTAGACATCAATCTTTTCAAAAACAAGCTCTTGACAAAATATTGAAATTTCATGTTTTGCCAACACAGTGTAATGACAGGCAGATTCCCTAAATTATTTTCTGTCTCTACATTCCTGTACTGTAAACTTTTTTTGGCAGAGCCAGAAAGGAGTAGAAATAAAGTAGGTGGAGGAAACAAGGAAAGGATTTAAGGAGATGCTTCCAAGCTAAATCACAAAACATGAAACACCCCTTCCAGAAATGAGGCTCCATGCAGCTTTTGACAATGGTTCAAAGCTGTTATGCTTTTTTAATACCTAGATGCGTCAGCCGAGAAAGTTTTCATTATTCCCACCGAAACCAGAGATACTTCAGATTTATGTGATCCACACCCTTGGAATCAAGGCACTAACATGTTCTGCTGGAGGCACTGAAAAGCTTAGCATCTCTCTTTCAAAAAGGAAGGTTTCCTGTAAAACAAATGGAGCCAGTCACTGGTGGAGCCAGTCCAGGTCATTACAGGAGCTTACATGGCTGAGGTGAGATTGGGCTAAAAAAGAGCATATGCTTGTTTTTCACCTCATTTTTCCCTATTCTAAAAATTCCTTGCCATTGGCTTTGAAAGCTTCAATGGTGGGTTAGACCACACTGTATGTATGTGAGAGCTTCAGGGATTTAGCAAAACACTCTGCCCTTGACTAATTTCCCTCACTCAGGGACAGATTATGACGCAGCTTCATCAAGTAGCCTGGGAATCCAGTGATGATGGGTAATTGTCCTTTAATGCCAAGTTGATGAGCTCTTGAGGCACTTAACTATTCTTAACTAATTAAACTACATATAAACATTCACCTGCCATGGCAAAAGACCAAGTGGAGGCCAAGGTCATCAGCACAGAAGCAGACTTATTTGGTAAGTTTCAGCTATTATGTGTATTGTCAAAGCTTATTGTTTTGTTTCTTTGGCATAAGGTTTGCTTTCATTAAAGTTACCAGGATACAAGAATAAATGAGCAGCCAAGTGAATTTCCCTAAAGAATAATTCCTAACCAGAGCATATGTCCCTTTGAGGGGCCTTAGCGGATGCGTTGAGGGAGTCAGGGGCACAGAGTTCAGACTGTTCTCATATACCTCCCTAAGGATGGCATGTCCTCCGCCTGAGACAGCGGGCTCACTACTTCTGTTGGCGTCCTATAGTGGTATTTCTCAAGTTTTGGGGGGAAGAAGAAATTTGGCTAAATACTGATACTGAAAAATGTTTAAATTTTAATTCTTGTATATTACAGTGGGAACCTAGACCTATTCATTTAAACTCGATATCCACCAGGTTCTCAACCATAGCTGCACATGTGAATCATTTCTGGTTACCTTAAAAATTCTGGAGCCAAAGTCCCTTCCCTGAGGATTGTACTTTATTAACTCTGGAGTAAGCCTTTGGTGCATGCCTGCGTGTGTGTGTATGTGCGTGTGCCCGCATGTGTTTGTGTAGACATACATATACAACGTACATGTGTGTATGTATACATACATATACAAACATACGTATATATACATATACACATGTATGTGTGTGTATATATATGTTTAAAGTTAGTATGGTAGTATTCATGCATTGATGTTTATTTGATCAATAGTCAAAATAGAATTAGTGACCTGAAATTGCTTTTATTTAATGGACATTCACTGACTACTTACTACATTCAAGATGTAGTGATGAGTAAAACATGGCCTTATCCTAAAGGAATTTACAGCAACTTTCAACTATTGGAGGGATTTACAATAACTTTCAACCACTAGACAAAAAACATGTCTTACTCGTTTTTGTAGCTTCCCCTACATCTGGCGCAGACACTGGCTCATGGTAGAAATTTGATACACATTTGTTACATCAATGAGTGACTTCATGTTCTTCCTACAGCACATAGATATATATTCATAGATACATATTCTGAGACTGATGTTTTCCTCTTAAGTCCTCTTTCTTTAGGGCCTGTCGGTGTTCTGTTATAGTTTCGCATTCTTTCAATTCTTTGAACTTTCCATGCTCCCTCTCACCGTAGAGATGTTGCACTGCTCACCTTCCCTCTTCCCACCTCTCTTAGCCTAGCTGACTTCTATTCACCCCTAAATCAAAGACCACTTACCCCTGGATGCCTTTCTAGACATCTGCCGTGGACCCTGTCTCTGATATGGACAACCTAAATCCACTTCTTTCCTCGTACTCTCTTATGAGACCATGTTTCTTTCACTCGGGACCCTTATATAAATTTGGAATTCTATAGTCAGAAATGCAATTATTTCTTTAGTATGTCTCTTCATCTCCCTCACCAGATAAAAAGCGCCATAAGGACAGGCACAGTGTGTGTGTGTGTTCACTCTTGCACCTCCAGAAGTTCATACAGAAAGGACGAAAGAACTATAATTGCATCCAAGGACTATTAGAATGAATAAGTAAATAGCAGAGAGAGGTCCCTTTGTCAATACAAGAGCTGACAGGCAAGGTAACAAGTGGTTGCAGGGATTAAATAGCAGAAGTGTGTACTTCGTGTCAGAAAGACTCAGGTCCAAAAGAAGTGAGAATAGGAGTAAGTGGAAAGTCATCTTCTTTTGTCCTGTCCCAGAAAAATAGACAAAGTGCTGTTTCCATAGCATAAACAACATTCAGTGGGCATTGTTTTACCAACCATGCACTGGTGCTTGTGAAAAAGTCAGGCTTGGTGGTCAAGCGCTGGAGTTACTCTTCTTGTCTTATCCCTTCACTTCCACCATTAACTAATTGAAACATCTTGATTGACAAGCTGGGAAAGCAACTTCACAGCATGCTTAGGAGAGGAGGCTCAGGAAGCAGGCTGCCTGGGATTAACTCCGAGCTCTACCTCTAATTAGTGTGAGAACAGGAAAAGAGCTTCATCACTCTGAACCTCAGTTACCTTGTTTATGAAATGGGGATGCTAACCAGCTCCCTGGGATCATGATGAGAATTAATAAAAATTAAGTACCTAGTTCACATCCCAACGTGTGTTAAGTTCTCACTATTTTATTAGTGCTCAATTATTAGTAATGGATTAATGGATTAATAATGGAAAGGCAAAAATGGAAACTAGCATTTTTAGAACACCTACTATGTGTCAGGAACTGCCAAAAGTACTTTAGGTCAAGTTGATCCTCATCACAATCCCAAAAGGTGGTTAAAACTTAACCTGCAAGGAGGTTATAGATCTTGCCAGTTTTCACAGAGAGAACTGGTATCTAGTTCTCCTGCTGTGGGAATGTTGATTCTTTAAGAAGCAGAATAGGTTATATCTTGCTGGGACTATTTCTTATAGAATCTGTGGTTAAAGGAAATTCCTTACAATGCATTAAGACAATATTTGTATCCATGGCAACTCACTCCACTTTGAAGGCAATGGCCATTATTTAGATTTCCCCAAGCACAACTGCAAAGAATATTGAGCTTAAGTCATTCACATAGAGGGGAGTCCACAGCTTAGCATCCAAAAGTCCTGGTAGCTTTGGGACTTTAAACCAGTTCCCTTATTTCTCTGAACTTCAATTTCCTCTTTTTTTAAAAAATGGGAATGATAAATAGGGATCCTAATGCCAGCCTTACCTGCCTCATAAAGTTGGACTGATAATTGAATCACTGCCACCTGAAGCACGGTCTGTCCATGGACCACCATGTACCCCATGACCACTAGTCTCAGCCCAGCCCACTGAATCAGAATTTGGGGGGGTGGAGCCTAGTAATATGTTTAAACACTATTCTAGGTGATTTCTTTTGCATGTGAAAGTCTGAGAAGAACAAAATTAAATGTTGCAATGGATAAAAAAGCATTTTGTGAATGTTAAAGCATTCATACCAACAAATGTGTTCTATTTCTGGCCAACGTTCCCCCACCCGCGTTCTCCCTCCTCTTCTCCGTGCTCTGTCCCTTCCCTACTCTACTTCCTCTGTTCCTCACTGTCTCCCGGCCACTTCACCTCCTCCTCTTCCCATCAGACTGAAAATATTTCGTCTATAGAGAGCCTGTACCCTTCTCAGCCTTCATGGTTCTGAAGACAATGGGTGTTTAGCTATAATGTCTGGTGAATGAGTAAATCGGCAAAGTAACAAATTGAAGAAGGGTGTCCAACTATGTTAGCATTTTTCTTTTCACACACGAAGTCTTACTCTGTGTACATAATAGTTTTCTTCCAGCAAACCTCGGGTGCTTTCATGGGTAGCAACTCATGCATCTTCCCCTTCCCGTGATCTTTCTGAAGCAGGCAGAGGCAAATACCACCCCCACCCTAACCCCACCCCGTTCCCAAGCTGACCGATGCTGAGATAGTAACTGAACGCCTCTGGGTGATTGCCTCATGCCATACAGGAAGGAGGAGGAGTCAGAATCAGAGACTGGTATCGCGATATCTCAGCCCCTGGCCCATTGCCCTTCATTTTCAGGGACTTTGGAGTTAGAGAGAACCTAAGATGAACCCCATCTCTCTTCTTTTCAGCAGGAGATCTAGGGAAGGCTGTGTAACTTCTTTCTACCTGTATGCTTTGAGACTTAAATTAGAGAGCATTTGTAAAATGCCTAGAGCATGCTAAGTGCCTGATAAATACTACATCTCTTTCCCCATATTCTTTTGGGCTGGCTCCTGCAAATGTCATCAGATGTACTTGGCTGTCTGCATTGAACGTATCTTGCTTGCAGGCCACAGAACGTAGTCCTGCCCTTTGATCTGCATTCCTTCAACAGCTGGAGTGATGGGTTTGTTTAAGCTGAAAGTGAAAGGTATGTCCAGCCTAGTTGTCTCAGTATGTGTTTCTTGGACTACCTGAATCAGAATCCCTGGGTGTCTGTTACAAATGCAGACTCTCAAGCCCTGCCCAGATTCCCAGGGGGTGTATCCTAGAAATCTGTATTTTTTGTAAGCACCCCAGGTCAACCTTACACCCACTCAAGTTTGAGAACCATTGCTCGAGCTCCTTTGGCTTCAGCCTTGATGGTACGTTAGAAAGAATTGGGGAACTCTTAAAAAATACCGAAGCCCAAGTTCCTACCCAGGGCAGCTGAATAAGAATATCTGAGACCAGGGGCAGACCTCAGATGAGGGTTGGGAAGGGTGGTGGAAGTGAAGGTGAGAACAGTAGCCAGGCAGAGACTTCTTCTTTTGCCGCCTAATTAATCCATTAGCATTTAAAGTCATCTTCTGTTGGAGGAAAAAGAAAATGATGGCAAGAAATTATATAAGTATATTTTTAATTTTTTTCCCTAAATCAAGAGCATACCCTTATCTGTCAACGGCATTTTGAAAAGAAGCCCTTTTCTCTCTTTCTGGATTCACTGAAGGTATAAGGCCAAAACGAGCTGAAAGTCAGGTTAAGTTTCTTCCTTAAGCTACCTTCCAACAAAGATGCTGTTCTCATATGACCAATGTGCATCACTGCACTGAGGAACACCTACCTAGCGTTTAAACATCCTGCACCTTTCATTATTATACTAGCATTTTATCAACTGTCAAATTCTGAGAAATAATTTAATATCCTCCCATCTCTATGCCACACATTTATTGATATTCATGAAGTGAGTTCCCCCAGCAGTGTCTAGACTGAATGTCAGTAGGGTCTGCCAAGGGAGATACTTTTCACAGAGGGAGGATATTAATAATGGAATTCAGAAATTATTTTTAATTTTAGTTAAATAAAGGATTAGATGGGACAAGACCACTGTGCCCTCTTAATAGTCTGAGGCATAAATAAATGTAACCTAGCCAAGTCATTTTGAATTTCAAAGATGAGAAATGATCAAGTTAATATAATTCACTTTTAGCTGATATCATCCTCATAATTATACAGGCCAAAGTCTAGTCTTCTATGTTACACCAGAGGATTATTTGCTTGTGTCCTTTGCAAAAGGAATAGTGAATTTGGGGAGGTAGTCTCCCACTTTCAAAAACCTGAATTGTGAAAAAGATGGAAAACTGAATTTGGCAGACATCCTTGGCAATGACCTGCTTCTCAAAAAAAGAACCTGGGATCAACAAGGATGTATTGTACAACACAGGGAAATATAGCCATTATTTTATAATAAACTTAAATGAAGTATAATCCATAAAAATGTTGAATCACTATGCAGTATACCTGAAACTAATATAATATTGTAAATCAATTATATACTTCAATAAAATAAATAAATAATTGATAGATCGATAGATAAAAGAAAAAAATAGGCCAAGCTTCATAGTGGGACAAAAAGAGGGAGGATTGCTACATACTTAAGGATCTAACAAAGCCGTTACTATCACTGGGCATACAGCAGATACTCTACTAAACTTTCTCCAAGGTTTTCCACACTTAACCTTCAAACAACCCCAGGAAATACCCCCAGTTATTACATTTGTGAAGACCTCTGACTCAGAGGGTTGAGTCAATCACACTCCCCCAGCATGTGGCCCTTTTTATTATTTATCTCTACAGGCCCCCCCCTTTAATTTAATTTATTTATCCCTTTTTATTCTACACCCCATTCCCATCCCCCCATTCCACAGATAACCATTCCATTGTATTCATCTGTGTGTTTTGTTTGGATGTGGTCTTACATAATGTGTAATGTGTGTTTCTTTTTCATTGGAGCTTTGTTTTTAAGTGCCATTGATGTCGCTCTGTGTACCTCTAACACAAGGTGTATATCTGTTAGCTCTGTTTTACAAGATGAAGGAACTGAAGCTTAGAAAGTAATCTTAATTGCTTAACACAGCACCACATGGATATTAAGTTGTAGAGCTGGTCTCTAGGTGTTTTTCCTCCAGAGAGAGTTCTTTTGACTACACCACTGTATCACTTCCCTTTTTTTGGTATTATGTATTTACCCTTTTTTAAAATCTTTATTTTATATTGGAGTATCATTGATTAACAATGTTGTGTTAGTTTCAGGTGTACAGCAAAGTGATTTAGTTATACGTATACATGTATCTATTCTTTTTCAAATTCTTTTCCCACTTAGGTTACTAAAGAATATTGAGCAGAGTTCCCTGTGCTATACAGTAGGTCCTTGTTAGTTATCTATTTTAAATATAGCAGTGTGTACGTGTTTATCACTTCCCTTTGAAAACATTATGTTGTTTGTTTTTCACCAGAACCCTGTGAAGTGCAGAGAAGGGTAAGTAACTTGTCCAAGATCGCTATGCTAGATAGTAGCAGAGTTTAGATTACAACCCAAGTCTGTCTGACCCCTGAACCTGTGTGCTTTTCAGTTTTTGATCTAATGACCTATCACTACTAGAGCCTTCTGATTTACCTCACTCTTCAAACTCCTTGCTCTGCCTTATTCTTGTTTAGTGGGATGGAGGAGGGGCATACCTTTTCTTATCAAACAGTACCATGTGGGTGATAAGGTGTCTTGTGGAGAGAAGCCTGGTGGGTTGTGTCAGTTCCAATATCACCATGGCACGTACTAAGGTGATTGGTCCCATCTGAACCTATGGGGCAAAGTAAGGGTACACAGGCAGTCTCTCCTCTCAGAGTGAATTTCTGTCAAGGTCTCATGTTGGAATGATGAAAGAACCATGGCCTTCTTTCTCCAAGGCTGACGTGATGCAATAGGTCTGGTGACAGGAGGTTTTCCTTTCTGTAGTTGCCCTTGGACTTATCTACTGGGATTATGTAAAGCTCTTTGTATGCCTTGGCAGGTGGTTCTGGGAACTCACCTGTATTGTCCTTGCTGGTAAACACCCAAGCAGAGTGAAATGAAGCATCAACTCCCCTGAATAACTTCTGAAAATCAGAGGTCTAGATCACTAGACCTGGAGTCTAGTTTTGTGGACCAAAGTTCTTGTACCTTGATTAAACTAAAGACGTGAAAAATGCATTTGTATGCTTTTACAACATTTGTCTTCAGCCATTTTTATATCCAGCCAGCCATTTTGGATGAAGCGTATTTCTTGACATCAAAAAAAGGACAGAGAAGACATTGACATTTTAGAAGCATCAAATGGATTTTTCTAACTCTAATACAGCTTTGAAGGGTTGTCTTGTGTGGGAAAAAATGTGATGAATTTTAGAGTAAAATAAAATAAATATCTCAGACTCAGTTCTTCTTTCCAATGTGACCTTGAGTGATTTACTTAACCTTTATTTCCTCAGACATGAACTGGAGACAATGACATCCGTCTCGCAATGCTATTGTGAAATACTAAGAGAAACTGCATATAAAACACCTGACACATTATGAGACATTCACTGAATGTTAGGCCATCATCAGAAAGAAGAGATTGGCAAATATTTTAGTGCCTCAGCTCATTTTAAAGATTTTTCTAGTTGAAGTTAAATTATAGATTTTTTTCTTTGCCCTTTCTGTTCATTTCAGTAGAGGACAGCTTAGCTGGGCCTTGCAGCGTTTGGAAGGTCATCCTGTGCATGAATTTGTTTTGGCATTTATTTCTGCCTTCTTTATTTTATTTTATCCACTGCCAAGGGGGCATTTTGATCGTCACAGAAGCCAAGTGAAACGAAGCACTCCCTCTGAGGGCCATGCATGCAGGAGTTCTGTGAGAATCGCCTCCTTTCTGTCTGATGAGGGCTGACTTTCTTCCCCTTCATTGTGTTTCTGAGGGTTTTTTGATGTTTTCCTGGCCCTGTCAGGTTCATTCCTTGCCTGCCTCATTCACCACCACCACAAGGCTTTATCAGCTCAGACCCAGAAACATGATGCCAATGTTGTAGAATCCGTTTGGACATGGTAACATCTAGTCTGAGTCTTACGGGGGACTATGACTAAATTATTTTAAAGCCTAAATGGTTTCTCTGCCTGCCTGACACTTGATTTCATTACTCAGCCTCTTTCCTAGTGATAGGGATTTTGCTCACTGTCCCTTGAAAGATATCAATCACCTGAGCTCACCTGTCCCCATTAGCTGTACTTTTGATCAGTGGCTCCAGAATGAATCATCTGAAAATTTCTACTGCATTAAGCAGAGCCCCTTTCAAGTTGTCTAGCGATGAAATGCATTATTCAATAAGCTCTGTCCTCTCCAGTGCCCAAAAACATTTGGGAGAAGGAGTGACTCTGCCTTAGAAGAGACTCTGAGAGGATCATGTGTTCATAAGAAGCATGTGTTACATTTTGCACTGAAGAGAGGGAAAACATATGTAATAAGTAAGACAAGTTAGAATAAGTTGGTGGGGGATTGAAACCTTAGACCTAGAGCACTGTTCTCTCCCATGTGGCCCCCTACCAGTAACCTACACACCAGGGAAGCTTGTCCCAAATACAAGAGCACTCTCCTCCCCCTTAAAGATTCTAATTTTGTATGTGGACTCTTAGAGTCTGCAGGTGATCCTGATGGACACTGACACTTCGAGAATCACTAATATGGAGACTCTATATACCTTACTTTCCTCAAGGACCATATATTAGGTTTCACTGTAAAATTTAATTCAATATATTTCCAAATAAAGAAAAAAAATGAAAAGGTTAGTGTGGTAGAAAAGGGGATAAACTTAGAACTTAAGCAGATGTGGTTTTAATTTTTAATTTCACACTCATTAATGTAGTTCCGAAAATAACTCTTGCTTTCCTCCTTCTGGGAAGAATACAATGTTAGGATTGTATTTCTCTGTCCTCTTGGAGTTAGGTGTAGCCAGGGGGAGCTTTGGCCAGCAAAATGTGAACAGTGGTGTCTGACAACATTTGAGATGGGGCTGGTCAGCCTAGATCCCAGAGTGGCTATGATGAGCAGAGGACTCTTGCTAACCTGCAGTGGACATATACAGTGAGTGAGGAAGAAGTGTTCATTGTTTTAAGACATTAACATTTGGGGGTTGCTTTTTACTGCAGCAGGACCTAACCTTACCTTATTTATAAACCCTAACTCACTATGTGACCTTAGGCAAGGTAGTTAAGATCCCTGAGCTTCATTATCATCTCAATTGAATGAAAAATGCATCGTCTATAATTAAAGGTTACTGGGAAAATTAAACAAAATTGTGTAAAAGAGGCCAGCCTAGTTCCTGACACATACTAGGCAATGACTGTGTATTGGTTTCTTTCCTTGTCCCCGCAGTCTTTCTCACCAATATGGGCATACTTTTGTTCATAAAGAATAAACCCTTATAATATTTATGAACGTGTTCCTAGTAGTATCCTACGTCCAATAGGAACTTCTTACAGATAAGTAAGTTAAGATTTTTGAAAGGACACTTAAGAAGACGTAAACATTTATTCTGTGACATCAAGCAGTTCAGTCAGTCAGTCAGTCAGAGTAACAGAATCTTGAAATTGGAATATTCATTGAAAATTGAGGGCAATCATGCCATACACACAGATTGACACATACTGAGATGAATAGGACAAATAAGGCAATCTCTCTATTTTCAAGAAGCTAATGGTCTAGTTAGGGAGGCAGAAAAAAAAAATCAGATTTGAATGAACTTATACAATGATGCTGGTGCAGTAATACAGGTATGCAGAGAGCAATGGGAACAGAGGGGAAAGAATGATGAATGTACAGAGGTAGCCAGTGATGACTTCATGAAGACTGTACTTAGTCTGAGCCTTAAATGACAAGAAGATGCCAGGCCAGTGCAGGAGGAAGAAAAAGGCACTCCAAAAAGAGGCAAAGATATGAATGGCCGTGCTTTGAAGAATGGTGGACCATAGGGTCTAGAATTTAAAGAAAGAAATGGCCATCAAATTGTAAAAGATGAGGGATGCAGGTAAATTAGATCAGACTGTGATACTTGGAAATATGGCTAAGATTCAGTTAGAAAAATGACATAATCAAACTTGTGTTTAGGAATAAGACCTTGGATAAATTACTGAGACAGGGAGCACATTTGATAGGTTATCAAGATTTCCTGTGGGAGAAATGATGAGAACTTGAGTGTGGCAATTACCCTGGGAATAAAGGTAAAGAATAAAGATAAGAGGTTAGACTAGGGCTTCCCTGGTGGCGCAGTGGTTGAGAGTCCGCCTGCCGATGCAGGGGACACGGGTTCGTGCCCCGGTCCGGGAAGATCCCACATGCCGCGGAGCGGCTGGGCCCGTGAGCCATGGCCACTGAGCCTGCGCATCCGGAGCCTGTGCTCCGCAACGGGAGAGGCCACAACAGTGAGAGGCCCGTGTACCACAAAAAAAAAAAAAAAAAAAAAAAAAAAAAAAAAAAAAAAAAAAAAAAAAAAAA
>RJWK010067064.1:0-11686 GCA_004363435.1 Platanista minor | reverse complement strand
CCGGACCGGGGCACGAACCCGCGTCCCCTGCATCGGCGGGCGGACTCTCAACCACTGCGCCACCAGGGAAGTCCTGGACCTTGGTTTTGTTTTGTTTTTGCGGTACGCGGGCCTCTCACCACTGCGGCCTCTCCCGTTGTGGAGCACAGGCTCTGGACGCGCAGGCTCAGCGGCCACGGCTCACGGGCCCAGCCGCTCCGCGGCACGTGGGATCTGCCCATACCGGGGCACGAACCCGCGTCCCCTGCATCGGCAGGCGGGCTCTCAACCACTGCGCCACCAGGGAAGCCCCAGAGGCGGGATTTTAAAGCAGTATCTCCACTGGTAGGTTCACATCACTGAAATGGGCACCTACTTGCCATCCACTGCTCATGCAGGCCTGGCTCAGATGGTCCAAAACAACGTCTCTGTTGAAGCAGGGGACTCCTGTCCTTTTGTCTGGATCCTTGTTTCTCTGCTTTTGCTGGGCTATGACCTTGTGAGCTACAGGAAGCGGGCTCACTGGACACCGGTCAGAGCAAGAGGACTCTCTCCACCTGCTTCCGTGTCGTCCCTCGGTCCCGGAACCATCCTCTCGGGAGGGGATTGTCTAAGAGAAAGCAGAGGGGGTCGCGGCGCCAGCTGCGGCGAGAAGGCATAGAAACGCTTTCATTTCAGGAGGATTGATTGCATTATCAGGAGCAATCACCCTGTGGCTTTGTTGCCCTCAAGAGCAGAGCTGGCATCAAGGCCTCTGTGTGCCCGGTGGCCGGTGGTGGAGTTCCCAGCACCGAAGCGGTGCTGAGCCAGCAGGCCGTGCGGCTCCCGCCTCAGTGAGTGTGTGTCACCGTGTGTGAGGTGTGTGCATGTGTCTATATGTGTACACGCATGTGTAGTGTGTGTGTGAACAGCCCCGTGACAGCGCCTGGGGCACAAGTGTGCACCAAAACAGCGCCCTCTCCCTGCACCTTCTGCTGCCCACTCACCTGTCCTTAGGCAGTCCGTCCCCTCAGAGGCTGTTTTAGAGTGAGCATCTCAGCAGGATGCTGGGGACCATGAGTGTTTCCGGGTTCGCCTGTGCCCCACCTGGATGTGTCTGTTCTCTGAACTCTCTTCTGTGAGCCGTCCTCTAGGGGTCCTATCTTGGTCCTTCTTGGACCAGTCTTAGGGAGATGATTGCCACCTCGTGGGGCTAACAGTCAGGAACACGACCACAAACAGGACGACGGCTCCCAGGGGAGGACAAACACTCCCTACAGTTGCAGGTGGACTGGGTGGTGGCGTTGGTGGGTAACGTTACTGGATTCATCTGGATTCAACTCCACATCGTCCGAGGTGAACCTCTCCGTTCCCGTCCTCCTATTCTGCCAGCGAAAACTTAGAATGTGGGTGTCCCACATTCTAAGCCCTCTTACGATAAATCACCTTCTGACCAGGTGTGTCAAGGAATGACACACATTTCCACCCCTTCCAACTTCCACCACTTTGCTGCCAATACCCACACTCCATACGCAAGTCAGAGGCCCACACCTGCACCCCCCATTTTGTAGGTCTGACCGACAGCACTGAGATGCTCTCTGAATCCAGATGTATTTGCAAACATACTGTCTTCACCTTTCTTACCTTTTACACAATGCGCTGCCCTCGGAGATCTGAAAACAGAAATCCTGATCCAACCATGGCTCCTGAAGGCGGAAATCAGCATATCAGAGGTCGCTTCCCGTGTTTTGAAAGCTGTCCCTCTCAGCCATGCCCCCCTGCTTTCTGCCCCGCTAGGGGTCTCCCTTCGGGACAAAGGTGATGGAACCTGCTCTGGGCACCAAGTGCTGACAGCTACCCCGGGTCGGGGGAGCCCCACGGTAGCTCACGTTCAAGGCCACTACATTTTGTCTAAATCACAGGACAAGGTCCATGATGGGAAGACATAAAATAGGCCCACAAAATGCTCAGGAGTTTTAGGTTTTATTTAGGATATAAAAGAAATATTTGTTACGGTCCTGCACATAATAAATATTTCTTGCCATATGCATTATCACTTGGCAACTGACACCATATTTTAGAAATGGAAACAGCCCATAAAGAAGCCGGTGAATCCTCCGTGAATGCATCAGCACAGCCCGGGAGGCAAAGGGAAGGGCCGCTTCTCTCCAGGCTGCTCACAGTGAAGCGTAAAGTGTTCTTGGCGCCAATTCAGGAGACTGTGAACTCCGGCAGCCGGGATGGTTTCCGTGAGGTCAGGTCAGCAAACCCTGGGTTCTCAACTTGAGGAGCCCCTTGCCCGGGGGTTGTCAGCTGTCCGAATCCTGCTACTGCCCTCATCTCTAGCTGTGGACGGTGGGACAACTAGGTCCCACATGGCAACTTGGCAAAACAGATGCTACATCCCTACCAAGTGTCAGGGCCTGTTACATTCTGGGGATGGAAGGAGCAGACCCAGCCTCTGCATCCAGGGCTCACAGTGGAGACAAGGGATAGGTGAGACGGGGCCCTGCTGACCTAGCACAGCCAGGTCCAGGGTGTTATGGGCCGAAGGCAACAGTGGCCCTCGATGTCCTCAGTGCAGATCCCCTGCCAGGCATTTCTCTGCTTCATGCTGCAGACTCCTGTGATCCTCACATGCACCCAGGAGCTGGTCAAGAGTATCGCCCCATTTTATAGATGGACAGACTGAGTCAAAGAGAGGCTGTGTGCACTGAGGCGGTGACTGGAGCACAGCTGGCTGTCTCGAGGACCTGGGTGTCCAGCCACCGTTCCACACGGCCCCCTCACAGTCAGCACGGGAGGAGACCTCCAGGGAGAGAGACCTTCCTGTGATGACAACTCTGGGCCCAGAGCCCCACCAATCCTTTTAAGCCCTCCCCTCCCGCACTCACCCAGCTCTCAGGAGTCCTTTCTTATGCCTCCTGAGGCTCAGACAGAAGGCACTTACCTAGGGCCACAGACTAGCCCACACCTGACCTCGTGGTCCCTCCAGGGCTGACTCACATTCAGTGTTGTTTAGAATAGAGCCAGAGGGTCAGCGAGAGCTGGCGGGCAGCCAGCAAGCTAGGGCTGGCCCTGTAAACTCTCGGAAGAGGCCATACGGTTCTTCTGCTGCCAGATAGCGGTTCCTGTCTAATGAGGGCTGCAGGGCGAGGAGGTCACACGTGCAAGTGGCTGGCACAACACAGGCCTGGCAGATGCCACATGCACAACATCTTAGGCTTCCAAGATGTCCTTATCACAGGGAGAGAAAGCTGGGGTCTGGACTGCACTGGGCGTGGCCAGGACCCTGGGCCTGTGGAGGCGGACAGTGGAAGCAGGGCAGAGGAGCTCAGGGAGATAGCAGGTTTGGGGACAAAGATTCACCCCTGCCCAGCTCAAATGGGGAGGAGACCAGCCTTGCTGCATTTAATCACCCCTGCAGAGGTATTACTATAATCCCATTTTCTTATTATTCAGGCAGAGTTAGGATAGAGAATATGTAACCTGATTATGTGCCATATAATATATGAAGCCAGGAAGCTCTTAAAATTAAAACATTTAAAAAGAACTATCTGGGGAGGTAGTAAAATCCATTTATATCCTTATCAAATAATGAAAATATGTCCTGAAACAAAATCAGCCTCTCAGCTATGCGTTCACTTCCACGATCATTTGTGGTTTTAGTATTAAGTCTAAAGACAAATTTACGTGAAAATATTTAGGATTTAACTGTTCCTTTCGTCCACAGGCTGAGAAAGCAGGCCAGGTGCAGGGTGGCTTTTTAAAGCGCCTCTGATCAGGTGGGGGGTCGTGGCTGGGGGGAAGCGGTGTCCTCGCCTGTGCTCCCCCCCACCAGCAGCACTGCCTCCTCCCTGTCCGGGCTTGGCCTGGGGGGCAGCATCCAGCAGCACAAGCCGGTCAATCCCTCCTCCTCTGTGGGACTGTAATTCTCCACCCGTAGGTGAGGGTTTGGGTTCCATCATCTCCAAGCCTCCTTCTGTGGGTTCTGTGCTGCTCCCCAGCCTCTGGAAGCATCCTCGGGCTGTGAATGAGGTCACCGCAGAGGCCTTGCTGAATGCTCCGAGCTTGGTGGAGCCTCTCGTTACCTTTATGCGTATTTCATGAATTAGTCACCTTCTCAGCAGTCCTGGCACCAAACCGAGAGAGACTGTTTGGGAGCAAAGACTGGGAGACAAGGGACACTGCCAGATCAGATCACGCTGGTGACCGAGGGGCCCAGGCCAGGACTGGGCTGCTTTTGCAGCAGGCTCTGGCCGCGTCTGGGTCGCTCAGCCCGGGAGCGGATGGACCCAGGCTGCAGTGAGGCTGGCACTGCACGGTGAGTGACACGTCTCCTCTTGGCAAGCAGTGATGGCCTGAACCGGATGGAGGCACGGCTGGAGACCAGGACGGGGAAAGCGAGGTCCCAGGAGGGAACGAGAGCTGACTCGGCACCAGAAGAATGAAAGGCGAAGTCCTTACACGCCCTAACCTTCACCCTTCCCCGTTTCTGAGCAACACTCAGACGGACCTAGATGAGATGCTGACCTGGATGAATGAAGGCCTTTAAAAAATGTTAAGATGGAATTTTTCAATCATGTAGAAGGGTGGAGAGAAAGCAGTGACCCCCAGGACCCCAAATCTCATGCCAGGAGCCCCAGTCCCCACAGCTGGGCCTTTGGGTGCTCCCTCCACCTCCACAGCCAGGCTTCAGGCTCCACAGAGGTAGCACCTAGGGTCAGGGGGTGACAGAGGAGCGCTCCGGGCACGGGCTCCGGGCACAAGCCCCGCATCAGCATCCCACTCAGCCCTGCTGGGAGTGGAGACGGCCCTGACCCTGTGGTTGTGCCATAAAGAGAGAAACAGTCCGGCCCCCAGGCCCCTGCTCCCGCCTCGTGCTGCCGAGGGATGACCAGCCCAAGTCTACCTCCCAACAAAGCCCGCCTCCTCCCTAGGCCCGTGGAAGTCCAGCCGCTCAGGCCGCCGGGTCCTCTGTACACTGGCTGGTTTGATGTTTCTTTGCATTTTTTCGGTTTTGCGTGCACTTGTTGTTTGGGCGGCGTTGTGCCGTGTAGACCCGTTTCCATGGAGGTGACCCCTGGGTGTGGCCAGCCCAGTCCTCCTGGGAAGACAAGCTTCAGCAGGTGCAGAAACCGCTCGTCCGCGTGGGCCCAGGCTCTCAGGTCCTGCTGGGTCCTCGGTCATCAAGGGCCTGGCCCCGCACTGCTCAAGGTCAGCCGACCTTCCTGCTGTTCCTTGAGTTTAAAATCAGCTGCTCGAAATAGAAATTTGTGATGAAGGCCCAATAATGAGATTAGGACAAAATCTACATCTTTAGAAGTTTATTGATAGCCTCAGCAGAGTCCTTAGACAAACTATTGATTAACTAAAAGACTTTTTTTTCTACGAGAGAGGCACTGAGAACTCTCTTGGTCAGACTCAATACAGAAACGCAGGAAAAGAATGTCTCCCGAAACCCCTGGACCGAAAAGCTTGTGTTTTGAGAGGACTGGAGGGTAGTTACTCTGCAGCCAGGGCCGGATGAGCTCCCCCCCATCATAACCAGGCCCTTCACTGGGCCCACACGCCCTGCCTGGGTGCAGCCCTGCAGGGAGGGTCGTGTGTGCAGTTGTGAGGCTGGAGGGACAGTGCCGGTGCCAGTGACGCGTGTGCGCCTCTGGCTTCAGCAGCCTTCGTGGAGGTGACGCGGGGACTCTCCCTGTGACTAGGGTCTCCAGTAAGGGAGTGCTCGGGGCGCTTTGCTGTCAGCAAAGGAGTGGTATGCAGAGATCTGGAGGAGGGGCCGGGGATCTGCTTGAGAAAGGAGTGAAGCCAAGCGGAGCGACCTGAAGGTGGGGTCACGTGCAGGAAGGAGCACAGCCCCGAGGCTGCCCCACAGACCCCGCAGAGCCGCCTGGTTCTGGGTGGAAACTTCTGTGTTCCTGGGCTCTTTCCTCCCGTGCTCTAGACAGCCTGGTGCCGGTCCCCAAGGGACCACAGCACCCCTTTTTGCGTCGCAGGGACACACGCCACACCCTTCCCTCCAACAGAGTCCCTGGGGGCTGAGACCATGGCCAGAGCCCATGGCCAGCGGGGCTCTAAGGTGGGTCCTCCCCTGACACATCACACACGGGGTCTCTCCGTCTGGGTCAGGGTCTTTTCTGTCCTTGCTGACTTGTGGCTCTCAGGCACTCATGCCTGTTGCCATGAGCCCCAACCCAACAATTCCACTCTGCTTTCCTCGAATAGCTGGATGACAGTTACTGAGCTCAGCCTGGACAGACAGGCAGCAGTGGAGGCCAGGCCAGGTTGGGTGGGGGGTGGGGTACTCAGGGTGGAGGTAACGTGAGCTGTGTGAGCCACCAGGACACAGGGACCAGGGACCCACTGGGCTGGGATGCTTTGAACTCTTGCACTCTGGAAGCATGGATGCTGTAGGGACCTGCTGTACGGTCTGAGCTATGAGGGTGAAACATGCAACGTAGAGTTGAAAGCACCTGGGGAGCAAGGACTCACATGTGTGTGTGTGTGTGTGTGTGCGCACACACGTGTGTGCATGGAAAGGAAAGGAGAAGGGTGCCACGTGGTGGGTGATCTGTCCACACCCGGACTGCAGGATTGGATGGCAGGCAGCAGCAAGACAGGGCCTATGGTTTCCTGACAACGGGGAGAACCGAGCCCTGGATGTGTGTTCATTCAACATAAGACCCAGTGCACCCTGTGTCCACACACCCACACACGCTGGGAAGTGCACGTGTGAGATAAGTTGGGTACAGAAATTCTTAAAGGCATTACTTCCTTTTGAAATATGAATTTTATTTTGCTATAAAAATCTTTCGTAGTGAGCACATAAACATCGGACATCGTGTAGCTGTTGCATGAATGGAATCATGGGCGAGTAGATTCGTGCTGAACAATTTTACAAGAGTATATTTAGAGGGATACAGCTTAGGGGAGGGGGTGTTTTTGAGGAACCTCTGGGCATTGAACATTAAACCACCCAGCCAGGGATGGGAGGGCAGAGACCAGGAGACTGCCCAGGACTGGAGGAGGATGCGGCCGTCGTCCCCGTTGTGCCCAGAGCCCCCTCTTCCTCCGCGTCCCCAAGGGCCGGAGGCAATTCCGGTCCCTGTCGGGTGGTGGCCTGAGATACTTGCTTTTCTGAGGGATTCCTTCTTTTCCAGCTAGAATCAGCTCTGACTCACCTTTCATATTAGTGATTAAAGAAATCACCCAGCTTTGTGTACACAGAATTATTCTTTGTTACCTGGCTTCTAGTTTTAAATTTTGAAACCTACAAAAAAAGTTTAAAAATTGTAAAACCAACAGTCCTGTACTTTTCAAATTCATAAGTTTTCAGCAGTTTGTCATAGCTGTGCTCTCTCTTTATATATGTATACACATATGTACACATACGCATCTATAAACACACTTACCTTTTTTCTAAATTATTTGACAGTGAATTTAAGACATCATGACGTTTTACCCCTAAATGCTTCATCATGAGTCTCCAAAGAATAAGGACTCTTTTTTGCCCACCTAGCCAAAAATGCCATTGTCACACCCAAGGCATTTTGACATTCACGCAATAATATCAGCTCATGGTCCACATTCAAGTTTTTTCTATTTATAAAAACGTCAGACTTTTTCCTCCCCCAGCATACAATCAGTTTCACTCGCTAGATTTGGTCAGTGGTCTCTGGACATTTAAAAATCCAGAACTCCCTTTGCTTCCCAGTATTTTGTGTATTTTTCAGGACCTTGGTTCTTTGGAAGATCAGCATCAGCACTTGGGATTGTCGGATTGTCCCATATGGTTAACCACGGAATCAGCATTTTCGCCCAGAACTTGACTATGTCATCTTCCCCCTGACTCCTGTCAGGAGGCGCCTGACAGCACTTGCTCCGTTATCTGTCCCCAAGGTGGGAGGTGTCCTTGGCAACGCGCTCTGCACTGCTGCGCCCTCAGTGGGTGATGCTGAGACTGCATGGACGCCTGGTTCCAGCCACCTCCCTCCCAGGGTCATGACCCTTCACTTAGGGAACCACAGGCAACAAAATAGTGGGACATGTGTGTTACACTGGTAAAGAGAAATATTCCTTTCTGCCTCTTCCTCCCTCATGGTCATCTGTATAAATAGGGTTTTCAATGCGTTATCACCCTTTATCACCAATATTCTTTTTGATGCTCAAATGGTCTCAGATGTGGCCAGTCGGAGGCCCTTGAAATGGGCATCTGTGTCCTTTTGCTGTGGAGTCCTTTGGCTTTGGGCTCTGCCTTATTTCTGGGACAATGAGATGTCCTGGGTTCATGTGCCACTCTCCCTCTGCCAGGCTCCAAGGAATGCTGATTCCTTTTACTGGGCAGATACAGGAGATTATATATACATACACACATAGGCACACACATCACACATATATACACACAATTACAGCAGAGGTACATGGAATTTTATTTTTATATTTTTAATTAAAGAATGTATATCTTTAAGATCGTAGGCTATACCGACACTACTGTTTCAAAGCCAGCATCACAGGTTTCTCTTACACCCTCTGTCATCCTGCGTTTTATTTTCCTTCCGCCACAGTGAGAGCTCTCATTCATGTGCCCTCTCCTACAGTACACACAAAATCATTTCACAGTTACTACATCATTGCCACTTTCAACAATAAACCTAAATAAAATTTAAAACTTTTTTATTTTCGTTCTCAAAATATATCCCACTAAGGGTAGACAGAGTGCACTATTTAAAAGATCTTTGAATTATTTTCCTGTTTGTTTTTTGTTATAAATTTGATATACACTTGGGCCCATGTAGTTCTGTTTGAATTCAGTTTTATGGCTTGCTTTTATTTCCTCTTTCTTTCTTAACTAATTTCATTTCTTGAGTATGGAAAAAATTTACATGGCTCAAAATTAAAATCATAAGACAGATTAATCAGAGGAGCCTCACACCCATTCCTACCCCTTCACCCTGTGTCCTTCCACACCATACAGTTTAGTCTTCCTGGGCTTCCTTTTGTAAAAAAATAAGTGATTGTGTACTATGTGCATTTTTTGGTACTTTTTGTTTTTACTTACAGACATAGAAAACAAACTTATGGTTTCCAAAGGTGGGGTGGGGGGAGGGATAAATTAGGAGTTTTGGATTAACAAACTACTCTATATAAAAAAGATAACCAACAAGGAACTAGTGTAGAGCACAGGGAGCTCTACTCAATATTTTATAATAACCTATAATGGGGAAGAATCTGAAAAAGAATAGATATATGTATATACACGTTATATATATATATATTTATCTGAATCACTTTGTTGTACACCTGAAACTAACACAACATTGTAAGTTAACTATACTCCAATTTTTTTAAAAAAGTAAAAGTAATAATAAAACAGCTCCTGCCCTCTCAGCATAGAGAGGCCCCTGGTCATTTCTCCAGTTTCCTGACTTCCCACCAGCAGGAGGTGCTGTGGTCCACATGACTATCCCCGGGATGCTTCCACTATTCCCAGAGGGAAAAATCTGCCCTGGTGAATGTGTGCAAAGGTGGGTTCATCTTTGAGGGGATTCCTAGAAGTGCACCCTGAGGCCAAATTGTGTGATTATGCCATTTTCTTAGACATTTAGTTTAGTTTCCCACCACAGGGAAGGAGCATTCTGTACATCAATCACTGGGGAAGGGGCCCTTCCTCCCCCTACCTGCCAAGGGGAGTGTCATCAAACTTAAGAATTCATGTTAATCTGAGAGGTGAGAAATGGGCCCAACACGTTGTTTTAACGTATTGCTCTCTCCTTTATGAGTACAGCTGTAAATACATTTTAACAGCTTGTTCTTTTCCTGAATTCATTTATGGGGATTTGTACCACACAGTTTTAAAAGTATGCTGTTGTGTTTATCAATCTTTCATTTTATTGTTTCTAAATTTTGATTTCCATATTGAAAAGCTTTTCTCCTCTCTGGGTTACAAAGAAGTTCGCCCCTGCTTTCCCCTAATGTTTGCATCTATCTGTTTTCATCTTCAGATCTATCTGAGCTGTGTTATGATGAAAGATGAGAGGAATGTGGCCAAATTTTCCAAGTGGCTGTCAAGTCCCTAAAATCACTAAACAACATTTATATTCTCCCCAGAGATTTGAGAGATAGTCAAATATATTTTAAAACATACTAGATTTCCACATATAATTGCGTTGATTTATAGATTTCTATTTTCATCTATTGGTCTGTGGATTCATGTCCCAATATTACACTGTTTTAATCATAGATGCTTGATCATATTTTTAATATCTAATGTTTCCCTTCATTGCTCCTCTTTTAATTTTCTTACAAATTTATTTATTTATTTTTGGCTGCGTTGGGTCTTCGTTGCTGCATGCGGGCTTCCTCTAGTTGTGGCCAGTGCGGGCTACTCTTCGTTACAGTGTGCGGGCTTCTCATTGCAGTGGCTACTCTTATTAAGGAGCACGGTCTCCAGGCATGCGGGCTTCAGTAGCTGTGGCGCATGGGCTCAGTAGTTGTGGCTCACCGGCTTTAGAGCACAGGCTCAGTAGTTGTGGCGTGTGGGCTTAGTTGCTCTGCGGCATGTGGGATCTTCCCAGACCAGGGCTTGAACCCGTGTCCCTTGCATTAGCAGGTGGACTCTTAACCACTGTGCCACTAGGGAAGTCTTTCTTTTAATTTTTTAAAAGATCTTTTGCTTTAGCTTCCATATGAAATTTAGAATCTGCTTGTTTGTTTTCAGAAAAAATAAACTCATTAGTATTTTTATTGGTATTGCAGGAAATTTATACATTAACCTGAGGGACCTGGCATCTTCATAACTTTGAATAGTCTCACCCCAAAAGAGAAGATGCCTTTCTATTCAGGCAAGTCTAGTTTTGTTTTTTTTTAAGTACTTAAAAGATTTCCTCATATAAGTTCACAGTTTTGTTAAGCTTATTTTTTGTATTTTTTTTCTTTTTATTCTATTTAAATGGTGTTCTCTAATCCACCATCCCCTCTATGTGGTCATTGTCTGTACACACAGAAGCTATTTATTATTGTGTTAATTTTATATCCTGATACTTCACTGAATTTGCTTTGCTTTTGTACATCTCGGTTTCAGTTTTACTTTAGTAAATTTAGCTTTATCCTTGATCCTCCTGGGTTTTCTAGGGATATGCTTACACAGCTGCAAACAGGAGGTTTTCTTCCTGCCCGTCTATTCTTTCCTCCTGTCTGATTGCACTGGCTGACACCTCCAGTGCAACATCCAGCAGGCATGGAGATGGTGCATGCGGCGTCTCACCATGTTTTCTTATTAGGAAAGAGCTTGGCTTTGGGACTGAGGGATATTTTATCACATCAGGGTTGTTACCATCAATTCCTACCTAATTGAGCATCTTTGTTGTTGCTGTTTTAATCAGGAACTGGCCTTGAGATTTGTAGAAGCCACAAATCAAGCATGAAGTTTCACACAGAGCTGTCTCCAAGCACTGTGTCCTTGGAAACTACAGGGTGAAAACAAGTACGGATCACTGTGTCTGCTTCACCTGCTGTGCTACCTCTGAGATGTAGACCTATCATGGATCAGGAGCTGTGCATTCAGGACTTGGGTCGACCGGCAGAAAGGAATAAAAGACTGTAGGAGAAGAGACCGCAGCTTCTGTGTCCCACATGAAGGGTGACCCTTGTCCATGGAAGCCAGACATGCTCAGGTGGGAGAGGCCCAGCTCCTGAGAGAACTTCCTGTGAGAGGAAAGGG